>DWKL01002333.1:0-12876 GCA_018249415.1 Phareas burnsi | reverse complement strand
GTTTATTTGAGGTTAGATATGGGTGACCTTCGGTTGCAGTGACCATTAACTCCAGGTGGCCCGTAAGTTCGTTTTCTCTTCAAATAAAACAAAATAAAATTTTCATGAAAATGTTCGTTAAAATTCCACGAAAAATATAATAAAATTGAGGTGGTAGAACTCCTCACGCTTCTACTAAGGCGGCACCACGCCTACACTTTTTTTGCTTTATAGCAGCATTGTAACACCGCTGTATTTAGGTTTGAAAAGTACACGTAATAACACTTTCACTCCTATTTTTAATCCTATATTTTTATGTCTGAAAAGTAGCTTATGAGCCACCTGATGTTAAGTAGTCACGTCAGCCTATGGACACCCACATTTAATTTCAAACAGGACTAAAGCCATTTCTAATATCGTACGTAGAAGTCTCTCTACTCCTAAGGACTGAGACAGTAGCCTCGCTTGTAAGTTATAACACCTATCAAAATACCTATCACCTGTTAATAAGGACTACCTTATGGACACCAACGAGTCATTTTCAATCTAAATACAAGTTATAACAGTTCAGGCCAAAACGTAAACGAAGTAATCAGTACTTCAGTAAAAAACTCAATAAGAGTGTGATTAAATACTGAAATGAAACAAAACTACTTTCTGGATTTTAAATTATAATTTAATGGCATGCCTCCAACGTATACGTTATCACAGCCTTATACCATATCGGTTGTGAGAATGTTAATAACAAAACGATTAACATTCAAAGCGTTGGTTGTAAAACATACTTATTCAAAGAAGGCAAAATCGGCATCGTATTGGTCATGTCATTTTACATTTAGACAATTTTGTAACACGCACGGTGAGGCCGAGTTACATCTGCGTTTCGTCATGGACCATTTTCGTCGACCTTGGCCTTAAAACTATTTCATTGCTCTTTAATATATCAAATTAACAAATTCTTGTTAAGAAATAATCGACATTCATGCGGCAGGATTTGGTGCGTTCATTTATTCGAGACGGGGACGATTTTCCCGTCTTGATGGGACAAGTCGTGTCGCATAGTAAGAGTTACAGTACTATTGTATCTACGTTATGTTTACAGGCATTTGTAAATACAACGAAGAATACTTTTATTACTTCGTATTTATAATTTTTATATGAAACGAGGACAATTTTTCTCGTCTCGATGGGACAAGTCGTGTGGTTTAATAAAAGTTGGGGCACTTTATTATCGATAGTAAGCCGCTCTACGTAGAGTATCAAATACTTTTATAAGGTTGTATTGGTAATATTATGAATGAAAATAGTTTCATATTATGTTGAACTAAGTACTCTAAGAAGAGTTTATTGTTAATGTTCTGAGAAATTATAGTAATTTCAAAGTAAGTTACGTTCCGTCAGAAACAATTAAAAAGCTCCATAATACGTTTTATTGAAGTCAATTTTACTGTAAACAAAATATATAATTTCAAAATTTCGTAGTTATACTTCTTATAATAAAAATAGATAATTCACTATAGTCGAATTTCACACTACGATGCAATAAAAAATATTTTTAGTAATATTCATTAATAACGTACTGATATGGATTCGCATATAGTAGAAACATACAGTACACAATAAAAAGGTGCATAATTGGTACATGTAATTTGGATCGGTGTATTTGAAGAAAAACAAGTGTAATATTATATAATGCATGTAACAGCGCAACGCACGCCGCGTTATTCGCTAACTGTTAAGATCGTCTAAAACGCTAAAATTGTGTAATATACTTTAAGCTGTATAAATGGATACCTTTGCACCGGGTCTACCCGTTATTTTTTTTAACATAGAAGTAGCAAACGAAGATGTAAATATCTGATAGTAAGTAATCAGTAAGTAGATATGGTGAAATAAAAAAGTAGTGAAGGCCTAGTGGCTAAGATTCCGGCCTTTGCACGCTGGGTGTCTGAAGCTCGAATCTCGTACGCATCTCTGATTTTTCGAAGTTACATGTGAATTAGAAATGAATTATCACTCGCTTTAACGGTGAAGGAAAACGACGAAACCTACACAGCTGAGAGTTCGAAGGTGTGTGAAGACTACTTATCCGCACTTGACCTGTGTGGGGTACTATGGCCCTTCTCATTCTGATAGGAGACCCGTGTACAGCAGTGGAACATTAATGGTTTGACAATGATTACGATGATAACGATGATAAAATAAACATCTGTAATATAGAACAAGCGTCCTACCTAAGGTCGTCGTTACCTACGTGGTGCGTTACTGCCCCTAGACGAGACGAGTCCTGACGACTAAGATGGAATGCCTCAAAAAAGAAATCTACCTTATCACACCATTCACATCTGAATACAACAGCACACTTCTGTCATAAGGAAGAAATGTTTAAGGCAGTGGTACGGCCACAGGAGAACGTAACTAAGTTCTATTGCCTTGAATTTTTTTGTCAAATGATGCCGATACCTTTACTGTCAGGCCGATTTTTTTTTAAAGTTTAAATGTATTATTATACTTACATACAAGAGTACTTATCGACACATGGCCTTTTTGATATTTTTTTATATTCTAAGAGCTATACATGACGCTTTTTAAAATCCCTTAGTCCCGTGAAACTGCCATCAATATCGGCGTTCCTAAGAACTAATTGGTAGCTAAGAAGACAAAATTCATTTTACGAAATTAATAAAATTTACGTTTGCTTGGAAATTGCGAGAGACTTTATTTGGGCACACATTATTTAATTATTATACTCGTTGCATATATAATTTAAACGAAATGATTTTCAATTATAGGAATGCACTTCTAGATCAACTTTAGTAGTCATTTTGTAATAATAAATCAATATGAGAAACTTCTATTGATCACGAAGCTCCCAAGGTTTGTTTGTAGGTCAACCTTGTTTTTGCCCTAGTTTTTGTCCTACGAAGTACTTATGTGTATGCAAATTGGTAATTCTGTTCTGGTTTGAACGTAGAAACTGGGGCCTTACTCTAAAGTATTGGAATTTTTTGTTTGCTGTTCCGTACATGTCAGGTCGGGGACTACCAACGCCATCTGTTGTCTATTCGGTGAAATAAATAAAGGTTGTAGAATTAATTAAGGATATATTCACTCGACTGCGGCAGAAGGAAAGATATCTTTTTCGATCTCTGTATGTATTTATATTTATTTCCTTGCCATGTGCTGTAGCCTAAATGGCTTGATAAATTGCAACATCTGCGTACAATTTCATTCCGGTTTGAGATGAGATGTATATGCCATGGGCAGTGGTGACCACTTAACATCAAATGATCTGCACACTCGGTTGCTTCTATACTATAAATGTAGTAAAAAAAATACATATATAAAACTAACATTTAAATACATGTATATAAGCTAACGTAAAATATATGTAGATGATATTACCATATATTGAATAACAACCAGTTTACTGACAGATTGTAATGACAATTTAAGTTACTCCCACACAACTGTATATCTGACACAATATAGAGCAAACCTTTCGAAATATATTATTATGATGTCATTTTAGGATGTGTTCCTTGACCTAAGCTCATCAATATAAGAACATGCCTGTCAAAATGTTCGTATCTTATGTAAACAGAACCTACTTACGAAATATGTGTATTGAAGGTTGTAAAGTATTGGAGTGTGTTGAAGGTGGTAAATCTATTCGTGATTCGACTGTGGCTGCACCCACACCTGTTGCTGCTTATGACAGCAGTGTGACGCTCCTGTGTTCTGGTTTAAGAGGTATAGTGAGATAGAGATGTATACATAAAGCGTTGCAAAGTTCCGTACCTATTCTTTTTTCTTTGAAGAGTAGCAAGCAAGCGTGCATACCACCTGATGTTAAGTGATCACTGACTGGGCCCCACATTTAACCTGAAACAAAACTCCTGAGGACTAAGATGGTCGCCTCGCTGTAAGTGTGCCCTGCAACCGCACCTTTCCAACCGAAACAAGAATTGCATAACGGCGGATTGAGAGGATGGTCGTGGTACGTTCCCGCGACAACTATAGTTTTACCACCTATCAAATATATAACCACAGTTTAAATTAAGAGCAGAAAAAGTAAAAATAAAATTAAGATATATAGGGACGAATAAGGTAAATAATTAAAATATTAAATAGTAATGTTTGTTTTTATCTTTTCGCTCATAATTGCCCACTAATTGAGTAATTGAAAAGACCTTTATTAATATACATAGTCCGTGGATACTTTATATCTTTATATAAAATGATCCCTTAAATTTATTCACAAAGCGACATTACGCGCGGCCAGCAGGCCCGTGAAAGGGCCGCAAGGTCAATCGTACCGTCTATTAATGATACGTCACCTTCATATCGTCAATGGAACAATTATTTTAATGTATCTGCTACTTTAATGATTATTACCAATAATTACGAATGTCTACTAGGAATTATGGAAATTGAGCGCGTAACTGAAACAGGAATTAGGTGGGCCCTAGAGAGGTGAATGTTAAGTAAATACACGTTAGCAGTGCTTTATATGTATGAATATTTTTTTATTTAAATGATATATTTTATTTATACGATTGTCTTGTAGTTTAGACAGTTTATTTATTTCTCTATGCTGCAACTCTTCTATATCCCATTATTAGGTTCGAGTCTGTATCCACAACTGGAGGAAGTCTGCATCGTACTCTACCACGCTGCTCCAATGCGGATTGCTAGAGAAGGATCAGGAGTAGCACCTGTAATTGACTTCGGATCGGATTCCTGTCTTTTTTGAGGTCGATAATAGAGGTCTTGGTGGTCGGTCACAGGTGTCTATGGGCGTATTAGAAATTAATTACCATTTGCTTTAACGGTGACGGAAAACATCGTGAGCAAAAATATATATCTGAGAATTCTCCGTAAAGTTCTCGAAGGTGTGTGAAGTCTACCAATCCGCACTTGGTCAATGCGGTGGACTATGGCCCAATTCTTCTCCTTCTGAAAGGAGACCCGTGCCCAGCAGTAAGATATGAATAGGTTGATGATGATGATGATGATGATAATGATGATGATGATGATGTCCTTGTACGATGATTTCTAATGCTAGTGACGTGACCCATGACTACTGTATGCAAATGATGCATCAATAATCGCAATACATTCAAGGCTGGCTTTCCTCTCATGTCGGCTGCGAATCACGTTTACAAACGGAACCTGACGGAGGTGATGTCGACAGCAACAAAGGGCGGATCTTGGCAAGTCATCGTGCCTACAATTTTTCTTGCATGTTAATAGAGGAGCATGTAAGCGTACAGGCTACTTAATGTTAAGTGGTCCCTGCAGCTAATGGATATCGACAGCTAACTTCAAACAGGTCTAAGTCACTCTGCGAAGAATGCGTTACTACTCCTGAGGACTAAGACGATCGCCTCGCTTGTTAGGGCGACTTATGGAGATAGCGATGTTACCTCTCAGATCGAATTATAGTTCTAATACCTATCAAAATCACTCGTTTGTGTTGTATACGAAAATATTTCTGTTTTGGATCCGGCTGTGAGTGTGAGTGAGTACTCAAACAGCCGGATTTGTCTTTGTATGTGTCCATAACACCCACAACACAGGGAATTATAGAGTCGGCCTATGAATGTAGGAAGCGTTATTTATTTACTTAAGATATTTCTGTTTACCTACCATTTCACTTGGAGATACAAAGTTATTTGTATTAAAATAAACTTGAATTTGTTATTCTACTCACCTTCATTTATTATATAATTATTTAAATACTCGTCTTGAATTCTAATCACGAACCAAATCTAGTTTCCTCCACTGCGTGTGATAGTGACACATATTGCAACTGTTACATAAAAAGCAAAATTCCTCGTTTCAACTTTGCATTTTGCGCACATACGAGATTCACAAGATAAATGTTAAATGCAGTCTCACAAATTTACTTTATAGGATGTTTATGTAATGAGATGTAGCGGTTCACTGACGTCATAACGCGTCATAGATTATGCGGCTTAAAGCTCTTGTCTTATTGAGAACGATAAAAAATTAACGAATTTTACAAAAAATCTAAATGAAAACTGTAGTTAGGAAAAGTAGGAGTGACGGCCTAATGTTATGAAATTCGGTTTATTATTCTGGTGGACCGGGGTTTGTGTCTCAGGCATCATATTTTCGGAAGTTACATGCGTATGAAAATAATTATCTAGCTTTAATTTTACATGAATACATCCAAAGGCAACGTACAGATACGAAGACCCAGAACAGAAAACTAAATTCAACTTTTAGATTCAATAGAGTCGAACCTGGGACCCTCTGCGCCATGCCTATTTCTCCCTGCTATGACTAATATGAAGTGTTTTACTTTAGTCGGTCATCGGTCTTCAATTATCAATCGGTCAACTATGATCGACATTAAATGGAACTGTTGTCCTCACAGACCAATATAAGAGGCCTAGAAATATTCATCAAATTATTACCGTCCCTTTGTTCAGTATGGGTCTATTCTCGGAATGAGAATGGTTAGGCTATAGTCCACCGCGGTGGACAATTGCGGATTAGTGGACTTCAGACACCTTTGTGAACTTAATGAAGATATTAGACTCTCAGGCATATAATAGATTTCCTCACGATTTTTTCGTTCGCCAATAAAACAAGTGATAAATAATTTCTAATACGCACATAACTTAAAATATATCAGAGGTGCGTGCGGATCTCGTACCGTAGATCCCGAGTAGGAGAGGCTATAATATTACCACTGGGCTATTACTGTTTTTTTGCGGAAAGCTGGAGATATTATCATGATATACATATCCATGTATTCAAATGACAAGCAAGGTACATTTGGCAACGCACACAAGAAATATTGCAATATGATTAGTTCGCACACATTCACAAATACGTGTCTGTGCATTCACCTCTACGTGTTATATTGACGAGTTATGCAGAATAAAGCATAACATGTTAAACTCATCTTGGCCCGTGAACCACGCTTCCTAATATTGTTTTGTGGTTGACCTATTTGTTGTAATTACAGATGCCCACATACGGCAGAGACCATGTAATTATTTAATTGGCTACTTTCTATACATAAAAAATTATATATGTTTATATATACATATATTTATTTAAAAAATATATGTAAACCAATTCGTGTATCTTTTACCAAGTGTTAGTGAGTACAGGCAGACAGTTAAAAGTATGTCAATTTTATCTTAATAGAACAAGTTTTACTTATTTGGTTAAAGCTCTCATCAGGCTTTACACTTCTTTGCTTCACACTCGATGTAATTATGATAAGAAATCTCACTTTTCCTAATTTAACGTAAGATTTTTTATGTAATGCAAGTAGCGGACAAGCGTGATACTTGATGTTAAGCAGTCACCATAGCCCATGGACACCTACATCTAACCTCAAATAGGACTGAAGCCTTATCTGAGGACGTACGTAGACGGTAACTACTCCTGAAGACTAAGACTGTCGCCTCGCTTGTATGTGCAACCGACAACAACACCTCTCCAACCGAATCATAAGAATAGCTTCACGGCTGATTACGAGAGCGGCGTTGGTACCTCATCGGTCGAACTATAGTTCTACATGTACATGTCATATATATCTTACATTATATATTCATATAAAAATACGACCTACAATTCATTAATACATCATGAATGAATATTCAATAACTGTTATTACAAAATTCCATCGACGTAAAAGATTTAACACTCCTTATGTAAATTATGCTTACATTTCATACTAAAGAATTAATAAGCAAAATTTGCGAGCAATTTAACACCGCTATCTTGCGATTACCATTACGTGGTAGCTTGCGACTTTTCCGGCAAGTCGTTGTGCAATCGCGCTTAGCTCCGATTATTCGGTCGCTTGGCCGCACGTGACCACTTCTGCAGATAACTACCTTGCATATAATAGCTTGTTTATGGGGAATTATAAAGCGAGCCTCAATCGTATTTGTTGATAAAATCAAGCATCTAAATTATGTGCTAAGCGACGAATATATTGACGTGCTTCTTATAAACTTAATCACATTCCGCAATCAACATTTTTATCAGAGTGTAGTGATGAATAAATATATTTTATTTATAGTGTAATTGTCCACCCAGACCGACGTCGAAATGTATAGGTCAAATTTTAGGTTGGGTTATATTAGATTAAGTATTTTTATAAGGACATCCTGGGTACTTATAAAAAGATAGATTAGACTTTGTCATCATCATCAACCCATTAATGTCCCACTTCTGAGGATGGGTCTCCTCTCATAATGAGTAGCGTTAGGCCATAGTCCACCACACTGGTCAAGTGCGGATTACTAAACTTCACACATCTTCGAGATCTTTACAAATAACTCTCAGATGTGTTGGATTCCTTACGATGTTTTCCTTCACCGTTAAAGCACGTAATAATTAATTTCTAATGAGCATATAACTTTGAAAAATTAGAGTTGGATACGAACCTCGGACACCTAGCGTGAGCGGCCGAAATCTTAACCTACGTTATCACAAAGTGTTTGTACTCTTTGTTAATTTAAAACACATAAATTCAGTGCGTAAAATATAAATAGGGCATGGCAATGCCGAGGCATATTATTATTGGTTACTTGTTACAATAATATTTACTGCTTAAAATAATTATTTGGAGACGCTTGTACCTAGTCGCCAACCTGAACATTTTAAGAAATTAGTTTTACAGTAGGCAATTTTTTTTTTTAATACAAGATTGATAAAATAACATCCCTTGTATATTAACCAATTTCACACCTGAGTCACAGGCATATTGTCTTGAAGTACCTATCTAGAAATATTTTTAAGTTTCTAGTCTGAAGGGTAAAGTAAAATATGAGACGTTCCAACTTAGTCTTTCGAGACTAAGACAGCAACGCATATATAATCTTCAGATTAGAACCATACATTCTTTTCTTTTTTAGCATGTATAGAACAATTCTTTTATAGCATAGAAGAACTAAATGATTAGACGGTCTACCCCATAGTAAATAGGGATTGCCGGAACGCTTCCAGTCTCTTCCTTTACACATCTTTTAATCCAGAATAGTAGCTTTACACTATTATTGTAAGTCACACATAAAATGGCAGTGGTGCCGCCGATCAAAATACGAAGAGTTCTACCATCTTTGAATATAATCTTTGATGTCTTAAATATGATCCTATGCATATTGTTTTAAACAAGTATATTTTTCAAAAATAAACAGTTACAGCCTAGTAGTAAAACCGGCCTTTCATATTGAGGTCCTAGGTTCAAATCCCGCATGCACCTGATTTCTCGTAAATTATGTGCATATATCTAAATTAACATAGTTATCACTTGCTTTTGCTGTGCTAGAAATAATCCTGAACTGCTCAAAGTTTTGATGTCTACAAATCCGCATTTGGCAACCGTGGTGGAAATGGCCTTATCCTTCTCATTTTGGGAGGAGACCAGTCCCCCGTAATTGGATATTAATGGATCGCTGATGATATTTTAGAAACAATCGGCATAATTAACATCACTAATTGCACGTAATGATATGGTGTAATCGAATCAGAATCCAATTAAGTTAAACTGCCAACCGAGACGAACGCTCAGACATGCTCCAGACAATAGATTAAGTAACTGCTGAAAACAATTTGTTTTTTATTTATGTTGCAAGCAACAAATGTGCCTGCAGTCCATCTGAAATTTAGTATTTATTATATTTGAAGAGTAGCAAATGAGCGTACAAACTACCCGATGTTAAGTGGTCACTGTAGTCTATGGACACCCACATCTGGCCTTAGACAGAACTGAAGTTCTTTACGAGGTCGCACATAGATGTGTTACTATTCCTGAGTACTAAGATGGTCGTTTCGCTGTAAGTGTACCCGACATTCAAATCTCACCAACTCATCTCACCAAAAACAGAAGAATTTCTTAATAGTAGATTGTGATACTTTCCGGACGAACTATAGTTCTAATAACTGATGATACCTCCAAAGTTACACCAGGTAGGGCTGTTCAAAGAAAAATATATAGGTTTTTACACGTAATGTCCGTCTCGACCTCAAATAGGACTTCACTTCTGTTTGAGGTTAGATGTGGGTCTCGGTGGGGTGCAGTAACCACTTAACTTCAGATAGCCTACACGCTCGTTTGTTACTCTTCTAATATAAAAACAACCGCCCCACCTATTTCTATCTAATAAAAGCGCTGTTAAATGCTATGTTCTGGTCTGACGGGGTGAGGTAAGGGATATACTTACTCAAGGCGATCTAACTTGGTCCTCAGAGATAGCAACTCATCTTTGTCTGACCTCAGGTAGAACTTAATCTTATTTTTATTTTAACTGCATCAATGCCAAATCTATTATAGATGTCCGTGGGAGCCAATGACCACGTAGCCTTATGGGCGACTACGCACATAGCTCTTCTAAGCAATAAAATAAACATTCGTTTTGGATTATTATAATAATGATAATTATAATTTTGGATTATTTTTTTATTGAAACCACATAAAAAGGAAGTAACAGAATAAGAACCGTCAAATGAAAGAAACGAACCGAACTTCTCATTATAAATGAGTAAGAAAGTAAGGATAAGGATTTGAAATGTAAATACGTATTCAAATTTCATCTTAGCTACAGTTACGTCACAGTATTGTTCTGTATCAATAATAATGAAATTGTACAAGTAACGAGACAGTGCGAGAATTAACCCGTTCGTTGCATAAACGGCTCGGTACAGTCCAATAACTACAATTGGCAGTGAGTAGTAATAATAGAACTGGTTGTCGATCACCTAGTTTTTTAATAATTCAAAATGCAATACATATAATATGATATAATTGCTAATAAACTGTTTAATTATCCGTAGCAAGCGTGTTTAGAACTTTACTTCGCTACTACTATATTTGTTGACGTTATACTTCTTTTGGCGCGTTGTCAAAATCACATGGGTGATTTTTCAGTGAAACAAAAGTTGCGCGCACATGTAACACGGGATGAAGTTAATCTCCAATGAGAATTATTCTTAGTTTGAAGTTATCCGAGTTCTGTAGAACTAACGTATACATTTTTTTTTATGTTTGTAAAGTAGCAAACGAGCATGCAGGCCACCTGATGTTAAGTGATCACCGCAGCCCATGGATACCCACATCCAACCCCAAGCAAAACCGAAGTTCCGTCCGAGGCCACATATGGATGCGCTACTACTCTTGAGGACTATGATGGTCGCCTCACGATATGTGTGCCTGGCAACCGCACCTCTCCAACCGAAACACAACAACTGCTTCACGTCAGATTATGAGGACGGCGGTGGTACTTCCCTAGGCGAACGATTGTTCTACCACCTACATATTTTCTGTTTTATTTTATTGGATTAAAATGTTAGTTATTATTTATAGTATTTGACGTCTTCTATTGTTCAAATTTATTTCAATATATAAAAAAAATGGGATTAACGCCGAAAAAATACAACTTTGCGTTATAATGTGCGTACATAAGTACACACAGATTGGACAAAATTGAAGCCTGAGGTCGTACCAAGATGCGTCACTACTCCTGAGGACTAAGATGGTTTACTCATTTATAAGTGTACACGAACCACACATCTCCAACCAAAAACATTAATTGCTTCACGGCAGATTGTAAGGACAGTGATACGTCCCTAGTCGAACGGTTCTACCATCTATCAATGTTAAATGTATGTATATCCATATTGTATGCAAATCCGTTAGTTTCATAACAATAAAACAGAGTTTATAATAAAAAAAGAAAGAAAAACGAAGTTTTTAAATTCTTTAACGTGAAAATTACATCGCAGTATTTGCGTGCTATATTTGCTTTTCCGCAATCATTACGAGCTATGCAAATTATTCTAAATAACATATTTTTTTTAATACATAAAATTGGTGCAAATCAATAAATCACTATATAATCCTGCGTAACTGCATTTCTGTCAGTCCGTGATCAGTTAACAGTGTGAGACGAAACACATTACACAGAAACGCATTCCTTAACGTATGGTACAAGTGGCATATAATTAACTGACATAATATTTTATTCACTTTAGTGTTAACTTACAGCGTGCGTTGGTAATACTCTAGTAAAATCTATTCCATTAATTCCTCATCTTTTTATATATTTTTTTCTTCTTATGCTATTCACCTTTGGAACTCCATCCCCCTACCTATATAACGCCGTCAGTCCTTTCTTTCCCCTAAACTTCAGATCAAGGCGCATTGTCTGGCGCTTTGACTGCTTCGTGACCCTTGTTGTTACTGTTATTCCTGATCTGGTATCTATATATATTTATGTTAAATGTTTTGCATATGTATTTTTCTTTAATATATTTTATTTATAATTATGTCAGTTAATTAGCAATGGACCCCTACCTCAGCATTTCTACAATCTCATTCTTCCGACAAAAGGTTGGCTGGTAGAGGTTGCTGCTTCAGCGATAAGACCGCCTCTTGTGTATCTTATTGTGTTGTTATCTTCGGTGTGAACAATTAAGTATATTTTATTATATTGTATTGTATCGTATTGTAAAATTGAAGCGAATGGCCACCAACTATTCTCGCGTTTATATTGATAATTACAAAGAACTACCCTTGTTATTTGTTATGTTATTATTTAAAATTTTACTATTAAGTATCGGCTGATAATATCTATCGATAATACTAGTGCTAATTTGGAACAAAAAATCGGAAAAATTTGTAATCATTACAGATTTCTCCGACAGTGAAGTGAATATTAAGGTTTAAAATACATTAACACAAAATAATTATAAAATAGTGCTGTGTTTTGGTTGAAGGGAAGTAAAAGATACAGTTTGAATTGTTAAATATTCTTATATTTTTTGAGTTCTAGTGTAATACATATTTTTAAATGATTATTTAAATTAAGCACCATGAAAAGTAGGTAAATATTGTTTCCTACC
>DWKL01002332.1:0-12876 GCA_018249415.1 Phareas burnsi | reverse complement strand
ATAATACACACCTTCTCTATCTACACATACACAAAGATTAGGTGGACTGATGACCTGAAGACGGCGGGCAACACCTGGATGCAGAGAGCGCAGGACCGGCTTGAGTGACGCCAACTAAGGGAGACCAATGTCCAGCAGTCGACCCGCTGAAGTTGATGATGTTGGATGATGACCTAAACCTTATGAATCAAACCCTTACCAATATTTTTAGTACGCATCAGTGTAGACGTTTAGATCATAGCATGTCTTGTCGTATGCTATCATATACATTTATTTTCTTATTCAATCATTCATTTTGAGTCTTTTTTTCATCACTGGTAGCTTTAAACCCAATATTGATTCATTACTAATCTAATAATTTAATAATAAATTTAGGAAAGAGAAACGACAACGGCCTTAACCTCTAGATGAATAAGGCTAGTAGCATGCCTTTTACATTTTGCAGCCATTTTTTAATACGTCGTAAAGAATTGAAATCACACCAACACAGTGATTTCATTTGAGTCAAATTAAGAGTGATTACTTCAATCATTTCCGTTATTGTTTGATTTAAGTTTGTGAATAAATTAGGTATTTCTTAACATTAGACCTTTAATTTATATAAATATTATTAAATTTATTTTAAAGTAGAAATAAAGATTTACGAACAAAGTTGACTAATAAAACGAACTCCACTTGCATCCCGATTTCATAAAAAAATATATTTTCAATTTCACGATGGAAACTTAATATTCGTACCTCGAAAGTCACATATTAAAAAAGTTTTTAAGCAACCGTCATATTGTAACTTATATCTGAACCAAACGGAACCAATATAATATGGCAATTCCATTGAATTCGAATAAAGAATGGAATAAACAAAAAAGTTTTTTTTCTTCCATTCCAAATAGCGTTGAAACGTAATTCTACCATATTTTAAATTATGATACACTTTGAATAACTCTTGTATTATCATCTTACAGTAATTAAGGCCTTCGTGATAAAGCTCTTGTATCTTCAGAAAACATTCTTCATATTTTTATAATAAATCAATACATATATAATACAACCAAAAACAATTACTTCGATATGATATTTAATAAAAAAAGATAGCTATGACAGTCATATAGGTACACTTATGTTAAGTCAATACTAATACTAAGATAGATAACTTATTGTTTGAGTGTGTACCTATATGGTATGTGTATATAACCTGCAAAATTATGTCTTATCGCAGGATGACATTATTTCATATAAATCCAACGGAGATTTGTTATAGGACTACTACTGTTACGGGACTAATGTTTCCATGTAACGATTCGGATACACAAACAACCAGACCTGGAATAGAAATATAAATTCATCATTTACCTATCTGTCTGGCTGGGAATCGAACCCGAAACATTTCGTGTTAGACCAGTACGGCATTGCTGCGGCACGCGAGTCATTATATCAAACGTTATTATACCACACAGATGCGAATATTATTGGACTAGATACGTGCTACTGGGTCAAGAATATCAAGATCAACGTATGAGACTTGACTTTCATTAATTAGTGGAGTAATAAAAAGCACTGAAAATTGTATTGGAGTCATTAACAAGTCGTGAGACAGTCGTAATGAAGACCTATTATCATATACATACAAATATTTATCAAATCATGTCAGTTAATAATATTAATGTTAATTAATAATGTTAATGTTAGTTATAATTGGAGTTTTGTTAGACGTTGGATGCTAGAATGTCGACGGCGGCAGCAGTCACCCAATTCAGTGGCAGTGGTAATCAGCAAGTGGTGAGAAGCCTGTGGGAATCCAGATTCATGTTCGAAGAGTTCCAGTTTAGAAAGAGTATGATAACGCTTCAAGAGTAACGATGCATGTGTTTTAACACATTGACTGCGGCGGGTAATATTCGAAACAATCCAATCGTGCGGCGCGCAACACAACAGGCGTGTTCCAATACGGCGGCACACTCCGTATCCGTGCGAGCCGCACGAGGGGCGCGGCCAATAAAACACGATAGGTGCGTTTGCTGCAGTCAATGTGTTAAGCTGGCATATCGCGGAATTTATACATTTTAATTGTGTAACGGGTACTCACGATATATATTTTATAAAGTTTCGCTGCGACCACGATCGATGCAAATGGGCATTTCAACATCGTATATCGTAAATGCGCCTTATTATTAAAATGCATGTATTATTCACTTCAGGTAGACTTCCTGTTTTATACGGAGTATGTTGTGACCAATTGTCATGCTCGTATGATACTTCGACTACCATAAGAAAACATTTTGAGAGGTAGAACTATATCATCCGGGGAAGTACCACCGCCGCCCTCATAATCCGCCGTTAAATAGTTTTGTGTTTCGGTTGGAGAGGTGCGGTTGCCGGGCCCACTTACAGTGAGGCGTCCATCTTAGTTCTCGGAGTAGTGACGCATTTATGTACGACCTCATATGGAACTTCGGTTTCGTTTGAGGTTAGATGTGGGAGTCCATGGGCTACAGTGACCACTTAGCATCAGGTGGCCTGCACGCTCGTTTACTATTCTTCGAACATAAAAAAAAACAAAATTATCTTTTTTTTTCAAAAATACGACGACACATCTATTTACAAGAACCGTTCCGACTAATCCTGGGAAGCAACGCTTTGTGACATGACACTGCGGTTAATTACGGGAGTCCACGAGTTTTTTTTTATGCTTTTGATTCTCAATGTTATTTATTACTATGTACAATATATAATTTAGTCCACATCGACTCCGTGTTTCATAAAGGAAAAAATGGAGAAATTTGATGTTCCCCTTAACTGTACCTGAAAGACCATGATGGTGCGACCAGAAAATCCACGGGTTGCAATGACCTCTCAACGTACTGCCCGTTTGGCACTACATTAAAAAACTGTATAAATGGCAAAGATAACGAATATTAACGGATTAACTAAGTTTGGATGCATGAAATATTCTGTTGTAACAAATTATATATGTAGTTATAGATGGAGATACCACCAAAACATTTACAATATCCTACTATTTAGTACTAACACCTTGATTGCGGCGCTAATATTCCAGCTGTGCGGTTCGAAACGTTCCCGCAGTCTTGAAACGTACCCGAACGCCAGTGCGGCGGCACACGCCCGGCGTGTTTTATTTGGCGAGCCACCCGTGCGGCCGAACACGCCTGTCGTGTTTAAATTGTCGAGCCGTCCGTGCGGCGCACACGGCTGGTGTGTTTTTTTGCCAGAGCGGGACAACGTTCGTGTGTCCCGCTCTTGTGTATGGCCGGCGAAAACACAGCAGGTGTGTTTGGCCGCAGTTTGCGTAGGTCTAAATGCAACTCACCGTATGCGTGCGAGCCGCAGGGGTGGCTTGGATAGCAAAACGTGACATGTGCGTTTGCCGCAATCAACAGGGTATCGAATACTATACATATATTACATACCCTTATTACGTAAAAGTCAAATATGACATAATTATAAACAGTAATTATCTATCTATATACATAAGTCGTGCGTTATTATTATATATAGTTAGATATATCCATACTCAGTTATACATAGATTTGAAGAGTCCGAAAAGTAAATATTGCCGACAATGTAATGAATATGGGCATAACACTCTTGAGCCCTCGCTTTCCTTTGATAGAGGTTTCTCACAAATCTATCCATAATATATCATACGTATTCACGATAGCACACAATGTGTAAGGTATACTTGCTCCGAATAAACGGTCGAAAGCCCTCAATACCTCCCTGGCTACGAATAAATACGAATCTCCTTAAATAAATATTTTACTCTTACATCTCCATACTAGATTTTGTTTTATCGCACACGCCGAAACACAAGTAATATTACCAATTATGTATATATATATATATGTGTGTGTGTGTGTATAATAATCGGTAATATTACTTGATTACTATATATAATGTGGACCATTGGTAGAGTAGCAAACGAGTGGGCAGACTACCTGATTTTAATTGGTCCCAGCAGCCCGTGGACACCCACATCTGACATCAAGCAGGATTGAAGTCCTATCTAAGGTCGTACATAGATGCGTTACTACTCTTGAGAACTAAGATAATGTAAGTGTACTTGACAACCACACCTCTTTAACCAAAAAAATACTTTACGGCGGATTATGAGTACGGTGATAGTAGAGCTTCGGTCGAACTATAATTCTATCACCTATTAAATTCGCACATATAGGTCGGTTATATTTCCACCCACACATCAGCCTTTAGTAGCTCATTGCTGGACATAGGCCTCGGCTAGAGAGGCCGTTGTCACAGTCACCGCGCTTGGCTGTGACTGTGGCAAAATGGCCGGTGGCTGTGTTATTGACCGCAATAGAATAACTAAGTAGAGAGACGTTCTACCTGTATCCTGGATTTAATCCCTTAGTCGTTTCCTACGGCATGCACGGAAAGGCTGATACAATTTGAGGCCGTTACCCCGGGGTAAATACCAAAATTATCAGAATATTAAATCAGGAAAAGAACTGAATTTTGCAACAAACTTATAGAGAGAACAATGTGCCACGAGTCTTCCTGAAAAATGTGAACCATTATTCACTTTGTTAACAAAAGAATGTCTCAAAAGGAAGTCTAGCTAAGATTTCCTTCTGAGACATTTTTAGAGGACTTGGGGTTCTTCAAAAAATATGCGATCAGGGCTCTTTCTGTACATTAGCATCTCCTTCCACTGACTTGCATCGGTAACTCCTTTGGTGTTGCCAACGTCTATACATGACAATGCCTATGAACCATATTTGCACGTTATTAACACGTTGACTGCGGCGGCTAATATTCGAAACAATCCACCCGTGCGGCGCGCAACACAACAGGCGTGTTTCAGTCCGGCGGCACACACCGTATGCGTGTGAGCCATACGGGTGGCGGAGACAGTAAAACCCAACGAGTGCGGTTGCCGCAGTCAAAGTGTTAAGTAAAATAAATCAACACGATTACAGTATCTTTCATCATTCGATCTCTTATTACCCCAACACTTGTTTCTGCCTTACAACTACAGTGTTAAACGCTGATATTTTCTGGTATCAAGGGTGTGGTAACAGAAAAATCTTCACTGGGAACAACGCATCTGAGGTCGACCTCAGGTAAGACTTATGTAGAGAAAGCGGTACAGGTGTCTATGAGCGACAGTACCCACTTATATCCACGTACCATCAGGTCCACCTGATAGTAAGTGGGTATTCCAATGGGAGCACGCAGTGCATGTTTCGCCAAAAATAAAATACTTTTTGTACTAAATAAACACTCGAGAATGTACTCAAATCGTTAACTTGTCATCCTAATTCCCTTAGCTCGATTAATGTAGCGGTTGGCCCACACTTCCCTTGTTGTTGCGACATACGCTGGTTCGTGTGTTTGTTCACGCTGTGGGCGAGCGGTAATCTGCTTTCAAGTTGAACACTGATAAACATAAACTTCTATGCTCGGCTTAGACTAAATGTAAACCGATGTAGTGTATTTGTGACTTACGTACAGGGCAATTAGAGCACATGGCTAAGGAGAGACTAATCGATTTTAACATATGAACACACGAGTAATTCGATGATCACCGAACTCGAATTACTCGTTAACGCACTCGATACGCAAAGGATTTTGGATTCGATTCCCGACATTTAAAGGTGTCTAGGTGTTTACGTATTTGTCTTTGTACGTGACTATGGCACATAGGACACAGGGAATCCTAGTGTGAGGATATGAGCGTAGAACGTTACATATTTATTTATGTATCATATATCTCACGCTTGTCATTGAATACTGAATACGCAACAAAATGGCGATAAAACCAAACAAAAACAAATAAAGCAAATAGTAAGGAGTTTTTATAATAGGATGTTTTCGAATGACCAATAGTAAACTTTAAACTTAAAATCTTAAAATCTTATTTACATATGTAAACAGGTAAACCTATTATTCAACGCCACAAACTGACAACAAATTCATGAGATGCTGTAGTTTTAATATAAGTGATGGCACTTAATAAAATCCTATTAATATTCCACTGCTAGACACGGGTCTCCTCCCAGGCCAAGTGCGGATTGGTAGACTTCACACACCTGCAAGAACTTTACATAGAATTCTCAGATACGCAGGTTTTCTCATGATCTTCTCATGATGATGTCACCGTTAAAGTGAATGATAATACTACCGTTACGACAAATATATTCGAAAAATCAGGAGTGCGTGCGTAATGCCCCCGAGCCCCAGCGTGAAAGGCCGGAAAGCACTAGGCTATCACTGCTACCGGCTATCCGCTACCGTTTTAAAAATATAGCTCATTAACGAAAGGACACAAGGACGGACGTCATAGACTTCTGAACGAAACCCCGAACATTAATGTTGGCACCAGAACTCGTAGGTGTAAGTCTGAAAAGAAGTAAGTACGGCAATTTCTAAGAAGCCGGCAATTCCGATGTCAGCACAATGGGAGCAGTCGTGAAAAAAATTTCAACTGCGAATAGTTTCTTAGACGCCCGACCACGTAAGTAAAATTGCTGTGTAAGTACTACGTATACGTGCGTACTGAGGTTAAAAAAATTATTACATTAAGACCAAAATCGAAAATCTTCTACGCAATATTTTTTGGTCGTAGTTACAGTTACACTAGTAGCAGTAGTTCTAACGAGCCGCGTGGCGCGACGGTAAGCATACCGGTCTGACATACAGAGGATTTGGGTTCGATTCTCGGTGATGCAGACAATTAAATGATGAATTTAGATTTCTGTGTCTGGGTATTTCTGTACTCATCTTTGTATACGTCTATTTCACACACGGCACAAGGAATCCTACTGTAGAGATACGAGTGTAGAAAGAGTTATTAGTAGCACCTAATAGATACATCTATGTAGGTAACCAAAAAACAATTAAATTACTGTTTAATTCAAGCAGAAGAGAAGATTTGCTATATATATTTTACCAATGCATAGTACCAAACACCGATTATAACGAATCCAAGCGGAACGTAATTATTTTTGGTGAATATTTTCTCCCTATCTTGAAGCTTGACCGTAGAATCAAGCATTATAACTAGTCCAAACGCTATGTAATCATTTTTCATGAGTATTTGCATTATATCCTGATAATTGACTGTACAATCAAACATCGATTGCAACGAGTCCAAACGCTACGTTATTATTTTTCGTGAGTATTTTATTTTTATCTTGAAGCTTGAGTGCAGAATCAAACACGGATTATTGCAAGTCTAAACGCGACATACCTAATTATTTTTAGCGAGTATCGCGAGAGTTTTCGGGAGTAGTTATCTTGAAACTCGATTCCAGCATCGACAATTCCCAAATTATTTTATCACAAATACATGAAAAATATAAAAATGCTTCTTACATTCTAACTATTAGGTGTTCATAACATTCCCCGTGCTGGTGCCGTGGAGCCATAACGACAAGTAGGTACACAAATAGAAGATATATTTAAATTCTTCTTTTACATATCTACCGCACTGCGATTCGAAATTAGAATTCTTTGCACAGCGGATCGGAGCATCACATCACGCGGGTTACACACATTACCAAGATTGAGCTACTTTGTGACAATATATAAAAATTCCAATACAAGTGTTGATCTAAAAAGAAAACAACTAAATTATGTACAACAAACATAGTAAGTCAAATAAACGCTTGTAATAAAGTTAACGTTCAGTTTGTCAGGGGTTGGTAAAGATGTTAAGGCGCAGACAGTGACAAGTTTCTGGCCCATAGCCCAATATACCCCAACCCTTCAAGTTTCCTCAGTCGCCTTACAACACCCACGAGAAGCGCCCGGCCTTATTATTTTGCAACAGTTTATATGGCAAGAGTTATTGTTATAAAACGTTGTTAAAATAATGAACTTTTTTGTTCCGCTAAAATGTAACATTTTTAAAAATATATATTATAACATATATAAAAATATATTACTACATGTTATTACAGATTTTAAAAACAATACATTTTCGTTTTAGTAAATAATATAAAATAGTTAACTTATGCCAAGCATTAGCATAAAGCAGATAATTGTGATATTTGGTCAAAAATCGTTACCCAACCAATGACCACCAACAATTCATTTTACATAATATGAAATATCATTTTCTACACACTAGTGCCGATGAGCAATTAATAATCTATGTATGATCCGAGCCCAGCAGTGGGGCATAATAAGTGTCACGACCAAATAGGTGTAAGTACTTTAAAATAGCAGTGTTAAATGCTATGTTCTGGTTTGAAAGGTAACTGATAGACACACTCGAAGCATTCAAACTTAGTCCTCAGGGGTTTCAACATATCTGTAACCGACCTCAGTAGGAGTTTAATCCTATTTGGTGTGGATTGCGTCCAGTATCAGATGACAATGCTATTAACACGTTGACTGCGGCGCTAATATTCGAAACGATCCACCCGTGCGGCGCGTAACGCAACAGGTGTGTTCCAGTACGGCGGCACACACCGTATCCGTGCGAGCCGCACGAGTGGCGCGGACAGTAAAACACGACAAGTGAGTTTGCCGCAGTCAATGTGTTAAAATCAGGTATTCTATGCTATTAAAAAAATACTTGGCTGCATTATGTGTGTACGCACGCTAATGGGTTGCGGTTTTGTTATTTAATTGAGCGAAACATAATAAAATTTGTAATTTGGATCGGATTTACATTCAAATATAACCACAAAGTATATTTGAAAAGTGGAAGAACTACAATTCGTCCGGGAAGGACCCACCGCGGTCCTTATAATCCGCTATGAATTTCTTGTGTTTCGGTTGAAGAGGTGCGGTTGCAGGGTACACTTAAAGTGAGCGACCTTCTTAGTCCTCGGGTGTAGTAACGTACGACCTCAGATAGGATTTCGGTCCTATTTGAGGTTAGATGTGAATGTCCATGGGCTGCACGGATCCCTTAACATCAAGTGACCTGCACGCATGTTTGGTACTCTTGAAACATAAAAAAATGGTAGCAACTTGTTACCAACCTCTGTCCGACTTCACTATATTCCAATTTTTTATTGTGTTTTATTTTATTGTGTAGTATTTTATTTTTATTTTATTAGCTAAAATCTATTGACTGTATACCAAGTTTTACTTTAGCGATCCACGATTGATGAGGAAATGGGAATTGCCCTCTCCCCCCTCCCTATATATTACACACACACACATACATACACACACAAGCGCGCGCGCGCCCACGCACGCATGTGTGTTTTTGTGTATAAATTGAAAAAAAAATCAATTAAATTTCCTACATTTTAGTTACATGTTATATTATATGTTTAAATTAACTGTTGTGCTAACGTACGTGTGTGATCGACCTCTTCTATTTGGAGGCGGTTAACATCAGGCAGGCATCACGTTGATTTACTGCTTCCATTACCTAAATAATGTATGTATGAACGACAATTACATCAGATTAAAACATTGTACGTGATACTAATACGCTATCGCAAAAACACAACAAATAAGTTATAATTAAAGCTAGAACCCTATTCACTTACTTTCAGCAGAAGGCAAGTAATGATGAAAAGTTGCCTTCTTGTTACCTTACATCTTAGAAAGAACATGCCTACAGAATCCACGTCTTAGGGTATATAATCTTGGGTGTTAAACTTATGGCTCGAAGAAAACAGCATGATTACTGATCAGATTTTAATATAGTTACGCCATTCTAGCCATATTTATTACATACTTATTTTATTACTATAAAGACCGTCCATGACTTCAAGCTAGCGGCTGTGCCATTTTATACAACTTTTATTGTAAGCTCCATCTATATTCACTGTTCTTAGACTTATTTACAGGTCCGGGCTATAATGGAAAATATTCTTTACCTCTCTTACATTTTCCCTTTCAAAGAATTCTGGAAGAGATTAATGGAGATATATTACCTATTAGACTTTCATTCAGAACTATGGCGTATCCTAAAATGTAGACATTGTATAAAGGAAAATAGAAGTTGAAAAAAATACTAAACAATTCTGAGTACCGTAAAATTATTTAATACTTTGAGAAAGTTGAAAAAGAAATTTAAAAAAAAGAAACTGTATAAATACACCAAAATCAAGACAATATTTCTTTATATTGCCGATCTTTGTTACGCAGTCACCACACCGGTTTGCCGAAAATGCCACGTTCGACTCCCGTCAGGCAGATGATGAATTCAGCTCTTTTGGGTCCGGGTTTTTTTGTAAAAAGAAATGGTATAAATACACCAAAATAAAGACAATATTTCATTATATTGCCAATCCTTGTTACGCAGTCGTCATACCGGTTTGCAGAGAATTCCAGATTCGACTCCCGTCAGACAGATGATGAATTTTGTTATTTTGGGTTTTTTGTAATAGCAGTAGCAAAGGAACATGCAGCCCGCCTGATATGTCCATATGGTCACTGCCGCCTATGGACATCTATAACCAACTCCATATGGAACAGGAGTTCTGTCGGAAGTTACATTGCTAACCCTAAGGGCTAAGATGAATCGCCTCAATAAAGTGTACCTACGTTACACATCCTTCAAACCAGAACATAGCAGCTCTATAATGCAATAAGAAATAGGTATCGTGGTGGTACCACCGCAAATATAGAGTTCTACCACTTTCAGAAGAACTAGTGTGTGCGTATGGAACCCATGACACCCTGAATATAGAAAATATTATTTGTTTATAACATAGCATGCAGCCAAAGTGTTGCAAGACGGTAATATTGTTACGGTGGTGCTGGTACCTCTGTTGTTAGTACCCAAAAAGCTCTATCTTCAAATCTATTCAATAACTGTACGGTAAAATGAAATCCTGTTCCATTAAAAGGATGTCGAATTAATAAATGGAATATTACTTGGAGCGCTAACAATAAATCACTTAAACTATTGTTTTCAGGGTCGACGATTTCGTTACTTGAAACAATCGTTACAATGCGAATTAAAGGAAACCCCGCGATTGGTGGATACAATGATTCAGCACCCATTTCACCTGACAATACCAAAATTTCTCTAACGGCGTAACATACAATTGTTGTGATCTAAGCGAAATTCAGGTTAAATTTAAATTGAAAAATTTACACGGTGTACATTACACGGATACATTATATTACGACCGTAAAATATACAACTTACTATTAGTGTTGGTAGTAGGTAGGTGGTAGGTGGTAGGCAGGTGGTAAGTAGGTGGTAGGTAGATGGTGAGTAGAGGGTAGGTAGTTGGTAGGTAGGTGGGAGGTAGTTGGTAGGTAGATGGTAGGTAGATGGTAAGTAGGTGGTTGGTAGTTTGTAGGTAGGTGCTAGGTCAGTGACGGTAGACCCTGTATAACTTGTAGTTTGTCCGGGGAGGTAGCACCGCTGCCGTCATAATCCGTCCTATTTAAGGTTAAATGGGGGTGTTCATGGAGTACAGCGAGCATTTAACATCAATTGGCTAGCACGTTCGTTTACTACTCTTCAAACAAAAAAATATTATTGATATGAGGCATTGTACCTACACTGCGCGGTAAAACTTTACATAACAAAAGGGTAAATAATTGTGATTTAAAGGTTAATATATATCTGTCTTGTAACAGCGGGGCGAGTTCGGATTTGAAGGGTTTAATAAGATAAAGCTATGGTCGTCCCGATGGAGCAGCAAGCATGTTTTATTCGCATCCGCCGCTAGCCAACCACGAAGAATTCTATCACGTTTAAACATTATTAACTACCAAACGATACATTCGGTTCCTCTATAAAATAAACAACAAACATACGCACACAAATTTAAAGGGTGCCAAAAACTTTCGTGGTGCCCCGGAGGTATCAAGCCACACCTATTTCTACTATGTAACAAAAGTGTACAATGCGGCTGTTCTGGTGTGAAGGGTGTGGTACGGGAGAGATACTTATGCAAGCCGTTCCAACTCAGTCCTAAGGGGTAGCAACGCATCTATGGCCCCAAAGGTATCTCAATACTATATGAGATTGACTTGATTACAGATGTCCATGGGCGGCAGTACCCACTTAGCATCATCCTCGTTTGTTACTAGTATGCTTTAAAAAACATGCTCACATCTGGAACATCTACTCCATAGTTTGTTAATCTGAATTGAGTAAAATTTGTATATGACTCGAGTATGACTTAAGTAAGACTTGAGTATAACTTGAGTAAGACTTGAGTATGATTTGAGTATGACTTGAGTAAAATATAAGTATGACTTGAGGTTGACTTGAGTAAGATTTGAGCATGACTTGAGTAAAACTTGAGTATGACTTGAGTCAGACTGGAGTATGACTTGAGTAAGACTACAGTATGACTTGAGTAAGCTTAGACTAGGTCTAGATCGTGATAGTATTGTATCATAGTAGCTTAGTAATATCTGTATACGTACATTACGAGTGTGTAGTCTCTCGAATGTTATGTGACATGTACCTACATGTGTAATATTACCTACAACTTTAACATGGCTTACTATGAATACCGTAATAGTTTACGGCGCTCTACAATAATACAATAGAATTCTCTATACATACATCAGAATACGTTACATATCAATACTGTTGTCAAAGTGATATGTGTATTAGAAATACGTTGGAACGTGAAATGTAAGTATACGTATTTGGCGACCCGCATGATGTCGTTATTTCTACACCTTTCTGGTATTATTCTCACTGCTAAATATTTCTGATCTGATCTGATTGCTGATCTGCTAAATATTTCTCACCATCACCAATGGTTGACTGGTAGAGATTGCCACTAAGCTTTAAGTCTGCTCATTGTAACATTTTACAATAAAGGGTAAATAAAAGGGGTAATATTTTAATAGATGGTAGAACTATAGTTCATCCGGGGAAGTACCACCGACGCCCTCATAATCCGCCGTGAAGTAGTTGTTGTTTCAGTTGGAAAAGTGCGGTTGCCAGGC
>DWKL01002331.1:0-12876 GCA_018249415.1 Phareas burnsi | reverse complement strand
TTGATAGCCTTCACACAGCTTCGAAAGCTTTACAAAGAACAGTTGTGTAGATCTCATCACTCCGCGCACCGTTCAAGACAAATAATAATTAATTATTAATACGCACATAACTTTGAATTTTGAAAATTGGAGATGTGTGCAGGATTCGAACCCCGGATACCCAACGTGAGAGGCCCAAATCTTAACCTCTAGGCTATCACTGCTGGTTTGGTAACTAACCTCTAAATAGTAAGACACCCTGTGTTTTCACATTATATTATAATATTTCAAATAATAGTATGCTATTTTGAAGAACTTCATATTAATAATCCCGGCGGGTGGAGAGCCGTGGATATTTATGACAGTAAGCCCGGGCAAAAAGGGTACTCTCGAGACCCGAATTCCCAAATGGATTCGATTACAGATACCCATGGATCGCAAAGACCACTTACCATCAAATGGACTGCATGTACTACGCTGTTTGCTGCTTCTAATAAATCTAGCGGGATCTAATGGGTTTACAATGCGGAGCGGACTATAAACATAAATTTTACCTTAAGTATTTGTTATTTTTTTAATTTTCAGTTTTGGAAATTTATTCTTTTGTCGTCGTATACAGCTATTATGTCAATGTTGCCGAATATGAAAAGGAAATACAGTGCAAAGAAACAATTGCTTATAATACACAGGATATACAAGAATAATGTGACACGGAAATCACAAAATAGTCAAAAAACTAATAAGTCAGTTAGTTACTTTTCTTTCTTTGTATGTTTGAAGAGTAGCATTCGAGCGTGCACACACTTCTAAATAGTTGTTTTCGGGATTCGAACCTCGGACCCCTAGCGTGAGAGGCCGGAATGTTACCACTAGACTGCTGCTGCTTTTATGTGTTTGAAAAGGAGCAAACGAGCATGCAGCCCACCTAATGTTATGTGGTCACTGCAGCCCATAGACCGTCACATCTAACTTCAGACAAAACTTAAGTTTTATTTACGTTCGAACGTAGATGCGTCAATACTCCTAAGGACTAACATGGTGACCTCACTATAAATGTGAAACACACCCTTTAAATAAAATGAAAAAAATCCAGTATATTTTTATTTTACTTTAAAAGGTGGCCAGGTAAACCATGTGGCCTCCGTGCCACCTACTGTGAAGTGGTCACGGCACGGAACGCACGACTTCAGATAGAACTTTTGTATTGTTTGAGGCTGGATGTGGGTGTTCATGGGCTGCAGTGACCGCTTAACACAAGGTGGCCTGCAGGCTCGTTTGTAACTCTTCAATCATAAAGAAAAATTACTTTCAAACAGTAACAATCTAGTGGTAAAATTCCGGCCTCTCACGTTAGGGATCCTAGGTTCGGATCCTGGACGCGGCTCATTTTTAGAAGTGCGTGGATATCTATAATAAATTAATCATCATTTGCCTTAATGATGAACGCAATAAAATCATAACTTTAAATTTGTACCTATAGATTTTTTAAAACGAGTTCATTGGTTCGCTTTTATCATACTTTTGCCCAGCCTATCTGATAAACAGATAATTCTCGGCCGCCGATAAAACACAACCGTTTTTCCTAACAAAATCGTTTAGGTGACCACTTTTTGAGTCATTTTGGACTTATTTGAGTTATTAAAGTGCGTTTACAATAAAGTTAATATAAAATAAACAAAATTCCACGTAGATTAGAGTGTTTCATCTATCTTTAGTGTGATTAGTTCAAGACTAAACATGGGTTTTGAATTGCCGAGGTTGTATCGGTTCTGTTGTTGTTTATCTCTACGAACGGGTTCTCTCATAATAGGATACTTGTCTTTGGTAAGAAAATTTTGCTTGCTAGGAATTAGTTAATGAGTTTAAAATTAAAAAATAGGTAATAAACATGCTTTAGAGTTTACGTAGTAGATTACTTAAATTCGTCACGAGTTCATGATTAATTCATGGTGATGTATTCAAGTTACTTGAAGTGAAAAGTGTGTTAAACTATTGCACAGGATATACAGATATATGACAAAATATTTTGGTGTATGTAGGTGTAGGTAATATTCACACTCTTTTCACGCTTCTTTTTAAGTCACTGCTCCTAAAATATTTTTATATTATTATTTTTTTTTTAATTTAGTATAGAAAACTAATTAGTGACAGAATTAGGTATTACAACATAAAATCAGGAGTAGATTTACAACTCTAAATATATGGATTGAAACTTTCATCAATACTTGTTTTTCATTTTTTTTACATGAAATATATAGTTGTAGATTACAAGTCAGTGATAATTACAAATAGGTACAACGACATAAAACCAGGAATAGATTTACAACTCTAATACACCGATTGAAATTTTCATTGCTACTTTAGTTTTAATATCAAGAAATGTTTAGATAACCGTCAAAATGCTCAGTGGGCTGTTCGATAAATAATTAGTTTTACGTATAAAATGATATTTTATTTATTGTATTTCTTTTATTTCAGCTCAATGCAACGCTTTCTTTATTGGCTGTATCGTTTTCTTTGTACAAAGTAATCACGTTCGTTAAGACTAACGGAAGTAGTCCAGACTTCAACCACTCGCCAGAGGAGACAGCCAATATCGCTTTAGGTTTATATATTTCTCACGCATATTCATTAATGATATTTCTGTTCTACTTCGTCATCAGCTTACTCTTGGTTATTGGAGTTCATAAGGTAAATATATATTTTTTTCTTTATGTGAGAAGAGTAGCAAACGAGCGTACACGCCACTTGTTGTTAAGTGGTCACTGCAGCCCATGACACCCACATCTAATTACAAATAGGATTGTACTTCTATTTGAGAGTATACTTAGATGCGTTACTACTCCTGAGGACTAAGATGGTCGCTTTAAGTATACCCGGCAAACGCATCTCTCCAACCGAAACACAAGAATTGCTTCACGGCGGATTATAATCTAAAAATGTATTAAATTGTATTTACCAGAAGATAGGTACAAATACTATGTACGTAATAGAGTAATGATGGTAAGTAGTCACTGCCACTTATGGATATCTTCAATCAACACCAAACGAGATTGAAGTCTTACCAAAATATTTCCGAAAATATCTTTGTTACTCTGAAGACTGGGTGGCTACGTCTCATATATCTTTCTTAGGACACTATTCTAGGCAAAACACAGGAATTTTGCCTAGAATAGTGTCCTAAGACTGTGGTACCTGCGGAGCCAAAGCACGCGGGGTTCTTGGCTACGAGCCTTATGTCCAACTGCTGGGTACGAGTCTGTCCTCACAACTGAAGAAGTCCTGCAGCATACTCAACCACGCAGTTCAGATGCAGAATGCTTGAGAAATAAAGGCTTTTACTACCTTCACAAGTAGTAGTAACTTTACCCAATGGAGTATTTACTACCCCAAAATCAGGATATTTCAAATGATATTAAAAATTAAGGTTTAAGTCTGTTAGGATTCAGATTCTGTTACTATAAGGTTCTTCGTTAGCCCCGAACTTTGAACTTATCTAAATTTTATTATGTGCAGACATAGTGGTCTTTGGCTACCAGTTTGGAGTATGGAGTAATTTGATACCACCTGAGACTGCATCCCGGGTTTTAATACATTTTCTTCTCGTTTAATGGACTCAAATATTCTGCAACTTCTTTTTGGTTTTAATTGTTTTTAATTAACCGTTACCTTTTGTTTCGTTCTCAGAACAGAGTTAAACTTATGAAATATTATTACTACACTGGACTCTTTCTCCTTGGGCTCGCTTTAGCCTTAGTGGTTGTAGCGACCATCTTTTTAAATTTTGCAGCGACTCTCAGTTTGTTGACATGGTGTGGTGAGTATCCTTTTTTATAGAATGGACGTAGATAACTATCATATTCCTTACGAGAAGTTGCTTCGGATATTTTAATTTGTAATGAATTGAATTAATTTTAAAGTATATAAGTAATATTAAAGGAACACAGGCCGCCTCCGTCAAGGTGGACTAATGACTTGAAGAAGGCAGCGGGCAACCGTTGGATTCAGAAAGCACAGAACCGGTTGGATTGGCGCCAGTTAGGGGAGGCCTATATCCAGCAGTGGACTTTAAAAGGCTGATGGAAGTAATATTATACATGTTATTAAAATAATAAATCAGCGGTAACGTAGTACTAATGCAGATGCTTTTTTGTAGTTAGATAATCATTATTTTTTTAGTTCCCAATTCAACAAACAAGCGTACAAGTTACCTACTGATGTAAAGTGGTCACTGCAGCCCATGGATACCCACATGCAACCTCAGATAGGACAAAAGCTCTGTCTGAGATCGTTTGTAGTGGCGTCACTATTTATGAGGACTAAAATAATTGCATCGTTTATAAGTATACCTGACAACTAAACTTCTCTATCATAAACACAAGTGCTTCATGACGGAGGCATTGTGAGGGCAGCGGTGCCACCTCCACATAGTTCTACCACATATCATTAAAAAAAATGTTTTTTTTCAGTTATTTTGTTCTACTGTTTGCTCGTGGTACGAAGTACGTATTTGGAAATTGAGGAACGGATAAAATCACCAGCACAGGAAATGCAAACGCTTTACATCACGCAGCAAGCGCCTCTAATTATATAAAATATAGATACTTAATAAATTGATATTTTTAACGTTATATATTTGTAAAAAAAATAATATGGCCAATAAATCTTTCAGAGTTATAAGCAGTTTTATTAACTTAGATGCCTTATTTAGTTATTTATTATGATAATGTGTTATAGAGAAGTTGAAAATAAACAAGGTCCCATATTTTATTTTTTGTATCATAACTTCTATCTAATCTACTTTACAAAATAACATTATCTACTTAATCAATGAGCAGTCTTTGATTTAATGGTATTGTAGTTTAATATGGATAGTTAATCTGATTGTATCATAGACAATTAGATGATGGTGGTAACGATGTATATAATTTTAATAAGGTAATATAATGGTAAACACTAGATATGAAGTGCCAGAACTTCTAATACAATGAGAATATAAATTATAACCACCGCCGATTATTCTAATAGTGGAAGACATATAATTTAAGTTCTAAAGCCAGTAATCGTTTTTTTAGGCATACAAAATTATTTCGTACAATGATTCTTTTTTCGAAAACAAGGATCCCGCATGTCTTTAATAAATAGTAGCAGTAGTTAAGTCAACGCATTAATATTTTTCAACAAGCAAATATTCAGTTCCTTGTTGAAAAATAGTTTCAATATACTCTGATTGTTTCATGATCATTAATATTGATGACCGTACATGTTTTTAATTAAAAACAAAAGGGGATTGACTGACTAACTGACAACAGGGTATTAAGTCTCTGGGGGTGCACTAAAGATTCCGAACAACCGCATAGGCCATAGTAGGTATAAATATTTTTCAATACGATTTTAATAAAATCGAGTTAAAATTAGAAAATAGTATACTGTTATGGTTTTGATTATTAGTAAAATGCATGTCTAATTATCAAATCTGTCATTGACATCTCCATTATATTCTATTTTAAAAGTTAAAAAGTTATCTACATACTCTGTTGCACAGAATGCTATTTTTTTATATTAGGTATGTCTGTGGTTTGTTCTGTCTGTTGTCAAGTGTCAAGCGCGTTATGTCATACTATCCTGTCAATCGTCATTTTATAAGGCGAAAATTATCATCTTTATATCAGTGTATTTTATTAAAGTCTTCTTAGTTTTCAGTCTTCTAAATATTCATTTAATATTAGATTACATGCAATGAATCACATATTGTAAGACGTCAAAAATTCACAATGTCGAATAAATACGTACCAAGTTCCAACATTGCCGCTCAAAATCAGGTCGGAAATCTCGTTACGGATGTAAATATTTTCATAGAATATATGGATAAAGCTCAGAGATTGTTTTTATTTCTGATTTCCTTTTTAGCTTATACAATGGATAAACGAGGCGGGAATGGTAGAAGGGAACCGAAAGGCCGATTTGTTGAGGAAAATCATAGAAGTGTTATTGTACCAAGCACCAGAAATGATTCCTGTGTACATGGACAATATTATGAGCTACGTCAACGATAAGTCTACTGAGGTTAAAAAACAGGTGATCGCGTTCATTGAAGAGATAAGGTAAGGATTAAATTATGTGTCTAAAGTAAGGTTATGAGCACCGTGGTGGAAATTTTTGCTTTGTCAAATAGTAAACAAAAGGCGTGTAAGACGCTCAAGAATAAAATTTATTTACCCACTCTACTTTAAATTAAATGTAATAGTATTAAAAAGTAAAAAGGCTGAAAGTGTATTGGAAGTTCATATCTATACATAATATGTACAACCTTACCTTTTATACAGTTGGTTAATAGGCACACCCAGCAGTTTTAAATTCATTTTAGTATATACATACAATTTGTTAATTATTTAAAATAATGAATCAAGCAATATGGTAGACAGGCCACTTCATGGTGGCTTTACATGAGAAGTGGTAACCTTTGCTTATATACTCATAATCCTCCATGAAGTAATACTTGTGTTTCGGTGGGACAAGTATAGTTGTAGGGTACATTTACGCCAAAGAAACAATTCTTAGTCCTCAGGAATAGTAGCACTTCTTCATTTGCCTTAAAATTGGACTTGAATCACCTTAAATGTAGGTGACCATGGGCTGCAGTGGCCACTTGATCTCAGATGGCCTGCATGCTCGTTACTTACTCACCTTACAAAAAAAATATACATGCAACATCAGCAGCGTCAATGCAATGTTGGTTCTAATGCAAAATATTTTCTACTCCTTGTTTTCAAGAAGCTAGAATACTGACATAATGGTGACAGTTGTTATTTGTCAGTCAACTGAAATCCAAAATGTACACGGTGTCCAATATTCATTAAAAATTACAATGTTCCTTACAGCAAGGTACATGCAGAGCATCTGCCCAAGGTGGTGAGTCAGCTGCAGATATTAGTGACAGATTCAGTGATAGCCGTCCAGAAACGAGCCATACAAGCAGCAAGTATTGTGTACACCAGTGCCCTACAATGGATATGCAAGGGTTGCGCAAACATCACAGATATGCAGTTTGTGTGGGAGCATCTTACGAAGTTAAAGGTATATATTTTATACGACTATCATAGCAATCGAGAGTGCAAGGCACCTGTATAGTGGTCACTGCAGCCCATAGACACCCACATCTAACCTCAAATAGGAATTAAGCTCTATCTGAGACTACATAGAAGTCTAAAATCGGCCAGCATGTAAGTGTACTCGCAACCACATCTCTCCAACCTGAATCCAAGAAATCCTTTACGAGGATGGAGGTGATACCTCCCCATAAACTCATGAGCTCAGAAAAGTGCACTTATTTTTCTTTGCATAGATTCTATATGCCCAAGCTGCTCCTTAAGTCTGCCTTCCAATTTCAATTTCAAATCAAAATAAAGTTTGCACAAAATGTCACCTGTAATTTTTCTGTTCACAGCTTTTAGTATTAAACATGATTGATAACGACAATGAAGGCATTCGAACACACTCAATCAAGTTCCTTGAAGAAGTAGTCAAAATCCAAAGTTCTGGTGAAGGTATAGAGGAAGAGTTCAGTTTAGACAATGTACCTATCAATCTGTCATTTATCAATAGGAAGTCTTTGGAGGAAGAATCAGAGTAAGACATTTATTAGCTTTTAACACTTGTAACACACTAGGATACTGTATCTAGGCAGCACAGACGGCCACAAGGATCCAATAGTTATTATTTGTTACATATGTATCTTGTGACACCCTTTAATTAGGGAAACACTAACTAGAAGCCTAACTAGAACACTAACTACCCAACACAGGAAATGAATTCTGTGTTAGGTAGGGTTAGGTGATTAATAAATAAACAAAAGAAACCTAGTCATCCTTAAGATATTTGCTTAGTCATTAATTGAACCCATAACCCAATTTTTTGTTCTTTGAAGAGCAGCAAATAAGCATATAAGTGAGCTGATGATAATTGGTCACTGCAGTCCATGGACAGCCACATCTAATCTTAAATAGGACTGAAGTCCTATCTGAGGTTGTTCATTGAGATGGTCAACTCTCTAAGTTAAGTGCATCAGCAACCTTACCTCTCCAATTGAACCGTAAGAAAAACTTCACGAAGGATGATGAGGGCGGCCGTGCTACCTTTCTGGACTTTTCGATTAAATCTCTTATTACAAAGTAAAGAAAACTCGGCTAATTGAATCAAGGTTTACAAATACGCTATTTATATTTTTCCAGGCACATTTTTATGCTCCTAGTTAAGTTTCACAATTCTCAACATATATCGAGCGTGAACTTGATGACGTGTATGGCAACACTGTGCCTATTGGCGAAGTTTAGGCCACGATTCATGCCACGAGTAGTACAAGCGTTACAAGACCTCCACACTACCCTTCCACCTACGTTATCTCAGTCTCAAGTCAATTCGGTTAGGAAACATCTGAAAATGCAGCTCTTGACTCTCATTAAACACCCGTCTTCTAACGAAATGTTGCCACAGCTCACTCAGTTGCTCTTGGACTTGGGCATGACTACCCAGGAACTGAATAAAGCCGTGTCTAAAGATAGACGGAGTAAACGTTTGGGAGAAATCAGGAATGGGGACACGCCAGCTAAGAGGTTCAGAGTCGACTCCCCTCAGAGTAACAGTCAAGGCAGTGATAGCAATAGCAACAGCCGCAGTGATTTCGCGCAGTACGATGACGATAATTCGCAGCCAGTATCAAAATTTTCTGTCACAGACGATTCATTGTTAGAAGGTATAAATAATGTAGAAAATGTGGTCAGCTTGGTAATGTCTACACTGCTCAATCATCTTCCCAACGAAATGCCCCTCGGCTTCATAACATCTTACAAGCCCATTCCGAATGCTGGAAGCAAAATACAAAAGAAGAATTTGTCGAAAATGATATTGGCTTTAATTAAGGACGAGCCTGCACCAACTGTGACGGTACAACCCGTTCACGTACCGCAACCCACGCTATCGGATTTAGCGGCAAAGATACCTCTATTGAGGGAAGATGATGAGAAAACGACCCTCAAAAATGCCGTCGCCAAGCTCCAAGAATCCACTAAAGCAGACAAACAGATAGAAAATGCGGTATCAAAGCTGATGGAGGAAACGCGACAAGAATACTTGAAAGAAGAGGAGAAAAAAACTAGTGAAAAGACAATTGAAAAACCACTCCTCCCGCAAACACCGACCGTCCCTAAATTGAAGCAAAAAGTGAAACTTTTGAAACTGCAGGAACTGACCCGTCCGATACCAAAAGAGATTAAGGAGAGACTAATGTTGCAAGCGGTTGGTAGAATTCTGAGAGCGGAAAAGGAAAGCGCTATAGGTGGGGCGTCGCAAATCCGCTCCAAATTCATAACGATCTTCGCATCGAGCTACACGCCAGATATCAGAGACTTGGTATTCGATTATATATTGGACGATCCAGTGAATCAGATCGATTTGGCGATGCTGTGGCTGTACGAGGAATACGCGTATATGCAAGGCTTCAACCGCCTCCCCGTGACGTTACAGCCCACGAAGTCCCACGAGAAGCACGATCAGAACTACAATCAGCTGCTGTGTGCGTTGATAACCCAGATATGCGAACGCGGGGACCCGACGATGGAGAGCAGCAAGGACGTCCTCTTGAGGAAGATTTATTCAGAGTCGCCGCTAATAACTGAAGAGGCGGTCGATTATTTGAAGCATTTGGTTATAGAGAACAAGGTGCCGATGCTAGCGATGGAGATCCTGGAGGAGTTGTGCATAATGAGGCCGCCGCGGGCACACAAATACGTGGCGGCGTTGGTCTGCCATGTTTGTAAGTGATTTGCTTTGTATATTAAGTTTACAGCTTTTTTAATTAATAATGTACCTACATTTTGCGCTTTTTACACCCATTGCCGCATACTATTCCATTACTAGGATTCGCTGTCGTGGGTGCGATGGACACACAAAGATGAGTACACAAACACCAAGACTCAGAACAGAAATATAAATTCATCATTTAGATATCCGCCCGGCCGGAAATCGAACCCGGAACCCTCTGCGTGGCAGACCGGTATGGTCACCGTTGAGCTACGTGGGTCGTCTAATGAACGATTCACCATTGATCCCGTGAGCCACATGAATCGCCTAATAAATCTTATTATTGATTCCGTTTTAATCTCCAGTAAACGAAAACGAAGAAATCCGGGACATCTGCCTAAAGTCGTCGCTCAAGATCTACCAGCGGGGCAGCGAGGGGGTGAAGAAAGTGATAGAGAAGCACGCGCTTCTCTATCTCGGCTTCATCACGCTGGCCACGCCGCCCCCAGAGCTTTTTGGTTCGCGACACGCGAGCCGACTTTGGAGTGACGAGCTTTATAAGCTCTGCCTCAATTTGGTCATGGTCCTGTTCCCTCTTCACGAAGGTAGGATGTATTTCTTGAAAGATTCTGAGAGTATATATTTATATGTAGTTTCATAGAAGGCCAAAGGCTGAGGGCCACTAGCTGGTCATGTGCAGTGCTGCAGTGATTACTTAAAATCAGGTGGCTTGTAAGCTCGTTTGCTACTCTTCAAACATAAAAAAAAGTAAGTTACCTCACGAAGTATTCCTTCGGCAAATGATAATTTTCTTCTAATTTCGAAAAATCATGGGTTGGATTCGAAGCTTACACCCCTGGACTCTAAATTCATCCTAATTCCTACGAGGTTAGCATTGCTTACAAGCTTGATTACAGATGTTCAACTAGTAAAGACAATTTAAGTTCAGGTAGATAATAAGTCCATTTGTTAATTCAAAAAAACATTAATTATTGATATTTTAGCCTTATAACCTGGTGGTAAGATTTCAGTACCTTACGTTGATGGTCTGAGGTTCGAGACCGAGTATGCATCTCTGATATTCTGAAGCTATGTGTGTAATAGAAATTAATATCATCTTTTGTTTTAATCGCGAAGAATAACAACGCGAGGAAACCCACAAGCCTGAGAGCTCTCTACAAATATTTCGAAGCTATGTGAAATTTACCAATCTGCACTTGGCAAGCGTGGTGGAGTATGGCCTGACCCTTCTCATTCTAGGAAGTGAATCGTAACCATCAGTGGGACAGTAATGGCTAGATGATATTGATGGTGATTTATATTTTCCAACGGGATATGGCTTATCCTTTCCCATTCTGAGAAGGACCCGTGCCCAGCGGTGGGACAGTAATGGGTAGATGATGTCGCTGATAATCCTGATTTATATTTTTCAGAGTTAATAATAGAAGTAGCGCGTATATACGGTTTCGCGGGCGCCGAAGCCAAGCGCTGTGTGCTTCGTGCCGTGGAAGGGCCAATCCGAGGGGTGATTGCGTCTTCCACCAACAACTCCATGAGGCCAGCCTTCCAAGCGCTGCTGGATGAGTGTCCGAGGGGCGCTGAGACCTTGCTCACGAGACTGGTTCATATATTAACCGAGAAAGGTAAGCTAATCTCTAATATCTATTACTAGCGAATTGATAAACAACCGGGAAAATTCGCTAAGCTCTGATAGGTGATAGAACTATAGTTCGCCCGGGGATGTACCATCCCCGCCTTCATAATGCACCGTGAAGCAGCTTCTGTTTCGTGTTGGAGAGGCGTGGTCGCCGGACACATGCAGCGAGGCGACCATGTCAGTTCTCAGGAGTAGTGACGCATCTACATACGATCGCTGATAGGGCTTCAATCCTATTTGAGATTAAATGTGTCTAACCTACGATTCTCAGCTGTGATTGCTGCAGCTGGGGCCAGATCACACAGTTAGGAGTTTGACCCTTGGCTAAGCGGGCAGTTCTGGGTGTTGGGTGTGTGTACTTGTATTGAGACAACGGCATTCTTTGCCTTGATACATCCATCCTTTTTTTTACAGCATAGAACCGAGAGTTCTGGATTCGTTTCCTGGCCAGACACATCTAAATGATAAATTTATATTTCTGTTCAGTGTCTGTCTGGTATTCTCATCTCATCTTGTATGTTACGATGGCACTCACGAGACAGCGAGTCCCAGTATGGGGCTATGAGTGTAGAACGCTAACGAGCGTGTAGTTGGGCTGATGCTAAGCAATCCCGCTTCCCATGGACATCTGTAATCAGCCTACCTGAGTAAATTTCTACTTGCGGTCGGTCACAGATGCGTTGCTACCCTGAGGAATGGGCTACAGGTGTTAAGTATCTCTCCCATACCACACCCAGAACGGAGCATACTTTTACATTAGTATTTTATAAGAACAGTTACAAGCAAACTATCGCATCTCCTACTTTAAGCCAGAAAGAAATATGTCGAATCATGGATGCTTGTACGGTACGCGTGTCCTCTCCGAACGAGAAAAGTTAGGCCATGGTCCACCACGTCGGCCAATTGTGGATTTCCTCACGATATGTTCTTTCACCGTTAAAACAAGTGATAATCGACTTATAATACCTACATAGTTACCTATATAAGTTGTATATATGACATAAAACGATTAAAATTGTTCCTCAGCGCCTCCGTCGCCGGAGCTGGTGGCAAGGGTTCGCGAGCTGTACGCCACCCGGGTCTCCGACGTGCGTTTCCTCATACCAGTGCTCAATGGCCTTAGCAAGAAGGAGGTACGTATGATTATTTGACGAGGGTTCCGGGTTCGACCTCAGTCCATGCAGACATTTAAATTGTGTTTGTGTCCTTTGATGTTTTTTCTTTCTGAAGCGAGCGCTTCACCTTTTTTGTACGATAAAGGAGTAGCATCTGTGATAGAGGAGTGGCATCTAACCTCAAACAGGACTGAAGTCCTATCCGAGGTCGTACGTGGATGCGTTACTACTCTTGAGGACTAAGATGAATGAATATATAATAAATTAAATAATATAATTTTACTATCTTAGCCATTAACGAAAATTTCATATTAACAACACTGTGGA
>DWKL01002330.1:0-12878 GCA_018249415.1 Phareas burnsi | reverse complement strand
CTGCCCTCATCAGTTTCCCCGCGGCCGGGAAGCGGTTCGCGTGTGCGACTTCGTGTCGGCCGAGAGCGCGGACTCCGACCGCTTTGCGTCGCACACGAATATTTTTAGATAACAACGCGAATAATTTATTCGCAAGTGAACGATCGCGCGCACTTTTGCGGATATCGGTATCAGCGCATGCGGGTCCGGGTGCTCGGTTTTGCGGCGCGGCGGCCGGCGCTCGCCGCCGGCGGCGGAGACGTCCCGATAGGTAAGCTGCGCACTTCCTGCGCGCGCGCCGCCATGTTCGGTAGGAACGTCACTTCCGCCGGGGCCGGAACAGGCGGCAGCGGAGCCGGCGGCGGCCGCTGCGCCGCTCGGGCGCCGCTGCGCACTCGCCGCTCCGCCGCTGGCCGCCCAGGTCAATGAGCGACGGCTCTCGATTCATAAGATGTCGGTCGTTCCATTCACGCCGCGGCGCGATGCTCCGCCGACCGCTCACTCGTGACCCTCGCGTCTTCGAATATTCATGTCTCCATCGATAACATCGTAACCTCTGACTTCTTTTTGTATTATCGCGACGTTTAGTGTGCGCCGCTAGTTGAGGCCGGACTTCGTGCGATGTGCTGGAAAAATAAGTGTCATTTTAACGTGGGACGACATTTGTCAAACTGTGGAAATTGTGTGCATAGTGAATTAAAAGTGATATTCGATCTAAGTCGATGGAATGTTACGTACCACGTAAGGCAATACGCAGGTTTTCTATTTCTTCACTTGTTTCTTCTACTCCTTGCATCGAATCACTATGGTTACAATTATTACGCAGCAACATTAATTTTAAACTCCTCTTATGTAGATTACAAAATAATATTTAATACCTTGTATTAATTAATTAATATTAATATTTAATACATTATGAGTGAAATCCCACTATCCTACTAACTGTAATACTACGGCTCGCTTATCGGAAAACTTTACACGGCGGAAATCACACCCTCTAAAATGTAGACCAATGATAAGGCGCGGCACCGGAGGCGATAGCAATCTTTCTCATACATACGTAGGTAATAGATTGAAACAATGAGCATAGTGCCGATGCGGCGGGTCAGTATAGGCGGCGCGGGTCGGTGGCGACACGGCACCGGCGCGGCAGCGGCGCGCCGCAGCCACACGCAGCAGAGCATGACGTCTGCCCGCTCGCTCTGCGCCACTGTTCATTGCCCTCCGCCAACCGCTCCCTGAGCTTCTCTGCCCCAACCCTCGTGTTTATTTACGTCCGTTCTTGCGTCACATTCGCTTTTAAACGCCTTTACACTTCTTGTTAAAATCTAAGTGTTCCTTATTGCATTTCTCAAACAATTTGAAGTATATTAGATATATAATTATACAAAATATTTATTCAACTTAATTTTATTTTAACTTCGGTGTTAATTACTGTTTACTTATATATCAAGTTTAAGTTATAATTATAGGATAGTAAATCAGACACAAAGTTGCATGATATATATCTTCAGTATCGACTATTACTAATTTAGTTATTTATCAGTGATTGCAGTGTAATTACTCACGGCCTGTCATAACATTGTAATAAATTTGAAAATTGTTACATACAAATTGATTTAAATTAATTGAGGTTGCAATAAATGTGCATTGACATTTGTACTTAATTATTATAATACAATAATACTTATTATATTTATCCTTTAAAACAATTAGCACGGCATACGTTTTTTATTTTGGCTACGTATATTTTTGACTGTGAGTTTAGTTTATCTCTTTGCGTATAGCAACACAAATTTTAGGAGTAGTATTTTTAATATTTAAAAAACAAAGTTACAAACGGACAGGAATTATTAGGAACTATTAGCGAATAGTTTTGCAAACATCAGACACCCTAGAACGTGATGGTACTGTCGCTAACGTTCAATGACGAGTCGGGTGCGTGGTACGGCTGCACACGTGTGTTCACTCGCTCGGCCACTGACTCACAGCATCTCACGGTGACGTAGCACTCACATATCGCCCACCACGCGCCCTTCGCCGCTCGACTAACCTTTGCTCTTATAACTACGTTCTCACCGTCGCATTCCTTGTATCTCATTCATGCCTATAGTGGGAATTGGCGTACGACATATCGCTGTGACGCCTACGATCCGTCAAGCTGCCGCTTCCGTTGCAGTATACCGGCGTGGGTGGATTTTATAGGCATTTCCTTCGCACCACTTCCCACCGCCGACGATTAGTCGTGTGCTGCAACGATCGATCGTCGACGGCTCGCAACAGTAACTGATAGATTTCCCGAATACATTTTTTTAAATCTAACTCGGTATCCTAAAATGTAACTATTGCATTCGAAGGTTGGTAGATGCGGATTCTTTCGTAAGCTTATAAAATGAATTCGAATATATTTATCTTACATAGGCTTAAAATTAATCGAAAACATCCAACAAGAAACGCTTAATTTTATTATTACTCTATTTCTCTCTTTTTAATGCCATGATACATTTGTTACGCAATAATTTTGAAAATATTAACTTATTTGATTAAAACGACGCAGAGTTATCATTCGAGCATAATATTTTATGTAAACTTGCGATGACCAATATCCGTTCGCCCAAACCATGACGCCGGGTAGATAGGATAGGTGGGACTCGCAGCCGAGTGCGCTTCGCACGTCGCGCTACGTTCCCAGCCTTAAGCGATAAGCCATTAAGGGTCGCTCCACAAAAACCGATCATTATAAAAGTTGTAAAGACTGCACCGGCGCCGGGCCTTCCCAGAACTGAGACCATTCTTATTTCGCGCACCCGCCTTATTCACGGGCTTTTTTGTTTGATCTTGGTCATTTTTTCACGGAGCGGTGCGCCTGTGAGAGCTTCAAGGAAATGGCTTATTGGGTTTCGTATAGAAACCGAGCTTATCTGAGGACGGCGATCGGCGGCGTGGAGCCTGGGAACTCGGCGGTCGCAGGACCGTTATCCGCCGCCGCATTCCTCGCCAACTACGAGTACATGTCATCGCCTGTACCTTCCGTAGTTCCAGCTATGACGTCCGCGTCCTAGACTGTTTAAACCAGTTTCACCTAACATTTTGAAACTTTAACGTTTTTACATTTAACTTTTTCTTGCACTTTTTATATTCTTCAATGAAAATCTTTTCCAATAAAAACGAAATTTGTAAACATAAACGTTAGAACAAAATTAATTGTTAATGTTTAGAACCCGTGTGTAATAAGACATACAACAATTAACTCACTTAGATACTTAGAATATTCTGACTAAATAATTATTTTCTCACAACGAGCAAATGAGTGTCATGGTATTTCTCACAGATTGTCTGAAGCATTGCTGAGAAAACTGTGTGCATCTAATTCCCAATCACATTTAACAAAATTATGAATGTTACTAGCCGTGTAGGTAATTGATGCCTTATTGTTTTAGTCTGCACATACCCACATTAATTATTTCCGTTTTGGGGTTTCAGGAGTCACAGTACGTGACGGCCGCAGGAATGGCCTCTTGACTGGAGAACTGAGAATTATTTGACATGGATTAACAGGTAAGCCATTATATTGTATCTTTTCCTAATTATTTGTAAATTAAGATTATATTTAGATAATTCTACATAAATATAAGCGAACGTTACGTTTGCGTTTGTTCAGAAATAGAGGTGCTCCAACAGGTCACGGGCCCTTATTGAGGGCAAAGGGAAGTTATAAATCTGTCGGCGCGAACAATGGTGCGATAAGGTGCACCTTACGTCCGCGCGATAATGGGACCCCTCCCGCGCGCCGCCGCCAAAACATTCCGCCACTATGTTAGCGCCACTTCCCTCCTCCCCCTCATTAACGATCTCGCGCCTACAAAATTAATAATACTAGATAATGTATACATAAAAAGTCAGCCTCAAAATTAATTGTTAATCGGTTGACGGTTAGTCCGGTTCGGCGAATATTTACCAATTTTTGTTGATAACTCGACGATAGTGTGGAGGTAAGGGGAAAATGAGAGGTCGGCGTAACGCAAACCTTATCGGTCATTGACCTTCACACCTAAACTGAGCCTCACATCTCGCTCCGTGCGCGCGGTTCATACATACAAAATTTCAGGGAGCGGCGAATCGATTGCTGAAATAATATATTTAATTCACCACGTCACAGTAACATTCTTATTGAAAAAAAAAATATTACGATTTATTCCACTTATAATTTACTTACTAGTAGTTAATAAATATATTTTCTTTTTTTAATTAGCATTCACCTGTGCTTGTTTTGTGTCTCATTAAAATTCGTTAGGTAGTTGGCATATTTTTAAAATACAATATGCGGTGGCCGGATTAAAAACGCACGGCCGAGGTAGGCGCCAACGAAGCCTTGACCTCTTTACCCATTGAGCTGGCGGTCGGGCGCACACAATGGACTATTCCACGACACCCGAGCTGACATGCGGTCACTGCCGCCTCCTCAATCCGCCTCCCCCTCTTTTAGTGCTACAACAATATGTGCTCTCGCTTAAAGCTACTTTTGGTACATCGCTCATTGTCCTCCGCTTTCTTTGTTTATAATTCTAATCAAATATAATTTACGTTTGATATCAGAAGACCGTAATATTCGTTGCCGCGGTACCGTGCTCGTGGAGTTTACGGTAATCAAAGTAATCGTGACACGGTAAAGTCGGTCATGTTAGTATGTAATCAGAGGCGTCGGCGAGGCGCGGGGCGGGGGAAGCTAACAAAATTCGGGGGCGGCGCGGGTCGCGGCCCGGCGTTGAATAAAACATGCCGAGTGACGGGCCTTGGCGCCAGTCGACACTGCGCCCATACTAAAAACAATACCCGCTCTAGCTCTAGCGAATCTAAAAAACTGTCCATTAACTAGACATGAAAGTAGAAAACTCTTTGACGTTCACCTGAGGCAACACTACCGCCATAATCTGTTTTGTAATAGCGATATTAGCGGCTGTGTCAGTTTTTAACGAATCTGGTAAAGTAAATTGACTTTATCGAAGCATTCAACGTATGTGTAATCTACTACAGGTAGCAGTCTGGTTCTAAATGGAGTTGGTTGCAAATGTACATGGGCGACAGCGTCCGCTTAATGTTTGATGAATTGGATGTTTGTTTGCTTATATTACTTCCATCCATCCACTTTTGAAGTCCACTGCTGGACATATGCCTTCCCTAATCGGCATCACCACAACCGATCCCGGGCCTTTTAAATCCAATGATTTTCCGCTGTCTTCTTCAAGTTCAGCTAGAACTCAGCACTTCTATTATATACATGAAATATATAAAAAAATCTAGTGGCACAACCCTCCGTGGTGATTTCTTAGTTTCAGGTGGAAGTCTTTTCAGTATACCCGACCTTTAGAGATAAGGATGTGACAAATCAACTTAAAACCTCTGAACTGTACTGCACATCTAGGAAAGTTCCGGGATCATAGAGAAACTCACCGGTGTTTCCCGTACGTGATCTCTTAGATAAGCAATAGCCCCCGTCCTTCATCTCGTTTCGCTAGGAATGCCGACTATTGTCTTCTTCTCAAAGACGCATTGTTTGGCGGCAGCACCATCGCAGGATTTATTTCTGTCTTATAACAGCAGTGCTAGATGGTCTGGTTTGAAGGGTGCAGTAAGGGAGAAAGGTAACACGACGCACCCCAACTTTAGTTCTAATGGTAGCAACGCATCTGTGGCCGAATTTAGATAGGCCATTTGGGTTTAGTACCAGGGGCTCATGGGTGATAATCACCACTTAGCATAAAATGAACTTCAGGCTAATATGCTATAAAACACCATTACGTCACAGTGTACTAAAGCGGGTGTACTAAATTGAGTAGATTTATTTAGTAGTAAACACACATAATAACAATATAATATAAAGTTATTTTCGTAAACAGAATAAAATGCACATCGCCGGTTATATGATACGCGGCTAGAATAACTTTTCTTTGGAAATGAATTTAGTAACACGTACGCAATGGGCAAAATGTGAATTGTGTGCAAAATTTAGTCGCTTTGAAATTATCGTAGGTAATTAGCGGACATATCCATAAAATCTACAGACAAGCGCTAATAAAATTAATTTATAATATAGTCCGAAATATGCTGAGAATATTTAATTTCTCTTTTAGTTTTCGTAGCACGACCGTAGCAGACGCGTAGCGCCTGCGTTACGAGGACAAAACAATTTGCCCAATATTTTGGACTTAATTGACGTAACATTTCGCCCATCCACTAGAACAACGACGTAATAACGTTCTTACAATTTTTCAGAAGCGTTTAAAAGTTTCAAATCGATCCATTTTTATCATATCAGTTAACACTTTGACTGCGGCAAACGCACCTGTCATGTTTTACTGTCCGCGCCACCCGTGCGTCTCGTACGCATAAAGTGTGTGCCACTGTACTGGAACACGCCTGTTGTGTTGCTCGCCGCACGGGTAGATTGTTTCGAATATTAGCCGCCGCAGTCAACGTGTTAATGTATTCATCGAAAGCTTTCTTACATTTCCTCTATAGACAGATCCTTGCACAACATTAACGACATTATGAAATCATACGCATCACCATGTCAATTTCATGCTATTGTTCTATTGGATGAGAGATTTAAAATCATACCCCTTGAAACATAAAAGCTTCTGTGAGGCTTCTGCAGAGATACCCATTTTTTTCATATAGTGGAACTCGTTGTGGACCAATCTCTACCAATCTACCGATCCTTGGTTGACCATCGTAGTGGACTATCCAATAATCTTTTTCATTCTGAGAGGACGTACGTAACACACAGACCTACCCATCTATTTTCTTAGTCATACATCAATGATTACATAAAAACATAAACTGATAAATAGACTGAAAACATGTACCATACCTTAATTACATGAAAAAATATTGAAAACCATTCTTCGTTCGATACAAGTCCCCTTATTTCGGCTTCATCATCAACCCATTAGTGTATCACTGCAGAGCACAAGTCTCCACTCAGAATGAGATGTAGGGCATAGTCCACTGCGTTGGTTAAGAGCGGTTTGGTAAACTTGACACACCTTCAAGAACTTTACAAAGAACTCAGGTACGTAAGTCTCCCCTCGATGTTTTCCTTCACCGTTAAAGCAAGTGATAATGAATTTCTAATATGCGCATAACTTCGAAAAATCGGAGGTGCGTGCGGGATTCGTGCCTCGGCCCCCTAGTGTAAGATGCCGGAAATTTAACCACAAGACTAACGTTACTTTGATTATTATTCCAGCTTAAATAGAATCATATACATTAAACATTATTACCATACATTGTCTAAAGCCCAGAAAGAAAACAGAGCATTTTTAATTAATGTGAACAGACGTGATTAACCGTTTGAAAACTTAAAGAGCCAGACTTAATTAGTGTGAATTAATGTGTGGGGCGCAGCGCTATGAACACATAGACTATTGCGTAGAGCTTACGTGCCAATTATGAAACCAAAAATTCCCTTGATGGTGATAGAACTCTTGGTCTACGGAAGTTCCACCGTCACACCTATTTTTGCCTTGTAACAGTGGTTTTAAATGCTGCTGTGTTGTAATTTGAAGGGAGAGACACTAGATTTAGCTTCAATCCTTTTTGGAATTCATTATGATTGTCCATAAGTCGCAGTGACCACTGTATTAAAAAAAACCACCGCTTAGTTAGTTTTTGCGTTCCATACTCAAAGTGTCTCTGCCTGTCTGTTTGTCCGTCACAGAACTTTGTTCCAATAATGGTATCTAATAGATAAAGAACTAAATGTATTGCAGATTGTGCGTAATGGTCGCGTACACTAGCTTACGAACTTTTTTGGGATTCCCTAAGTTAGCTACTAAAACTACGCTATCCGCCCGTCTGTGCTGCCTTTAAAGAAGCGTATCTTTTAAAGAATAGTTGGTAGCCAATTATTTTTTTAGAGAATATCGTATATTATGATTGATATTCTAATCAATAAATGACCTAACCAAGCCAATAAATACATAAAAAAGACAATAGTATAAAAATGAAGGAGGTCCCCATACAGGAAAGTTTTTTTCAACGTATTTGTTTCTGTTTAATCTTAAAAACGGCAATAAATCCACGTGTTAAACTTGGTTCAATTATAGGTTAAACTCTAAAGTCAAACAACAAATTTATAACCGGCCAAGTGTGAGTCGAGCTCGCACTAAAACGCCGAACTGAATGAAAGGAAATACAATGTTTTGGTAAATACATAACATAAATAAATGTTGTAGTACGGAACCGTCGTACGGTTAGACGGTTTTACTACTTAAATATTAATTATTCTATATGTATCGTTTTCCTGCTGATTCATTTTTCTATCTGTCCATTTCGGTCCATTTGGGGACGTCACATCATCTTAATTATCTCGTACGTCAATGTTCAGGCTGCATCCAGTCATTCCTACGCCGAAGGGCCGGCCAGTATTCACAAACGTTCCCGCACGGCTCGTCAGAGACACAGAACGGTAATTGAATAGGTATACATTTCCGATACGATGTGCGCACACCTGATGTATTTCGGTAATTGCGTACTGATGCTATCACACCCCATTACTTATTAATTATAATCCACGGAGCCGCGTATTTATTGACCTTATCTCCGGTGGGCCCTTGTGCTTTCCTCGCCTGCTTGTTCGTTAATGAGCGAGTGTTCGCCACCGGAACGAAACGCATCCAGAACCGTACATCACTCTGTTCTTCGCCTGTTATGATAGACTTCCATCACGGGAAATAATTAATTTGCAACGTAATGTAGTAATGATATTTCATTTTCATTGAGCACTATACGGCTCGGAACAACATAACGAGAATTTGCTGGCCACTAATGAAAGTTATTACGAAAATAACAGTAAGCTATTCTCTTATATTGTACGGTGAAGGGCAACCTGACGTCATTGCTCGTCTCGCGTCATCGCGCGAGATTTCTATGTCTGAAGCGAGTCTCTGTTGCTCGCCCCCTATATAATATTAACTAGAACTGTTGCTAATCTTTGTAAAAACGTCCTTTATGCAAATTAATACATAATCACATATAAAAAATCTTATAAAATTTACCGAAACAGGATAGTAAATGTAATTTATATTTTTAAGTCATTAACATTTCCTATGAGGATAATTTTGTAACCAAAAGGGGAATGTGGAATTCCCTTCGTAATAATTTAACTTTAGTTCAATTTAATGGAAATTCCACATCCGGACCGAGAGCTGCGTATCTATAAACTGCACAACGTCAGGGGATCAACTCGAAATAAGTGCATTACATCACTCTCGTTCATGGCCGCATCCGTGCGCCCTGCGCCGATTATAAATAGTACGCGGTCGGTCCCTTAAGGCGCGGGCGCAAGTTTCCGGGCTGGAAGTATGTCGCTTCCGCTGCGAGCGGTCGTTGACGCGCGTGCATTGTCGCCGGCACATTCCCCGCCGCCGCCGGCGTCGCCGACGACGTTTTTAAATAGAGGAGCGATTACGAGCGTCTGGCTGCGGCGCCGGGCACATGACCGCGCGAAAGTGCAGCGCCCGCCGCGTCACGGGCTATTTGCGACGCCGCCTCCGCTCGCTCCCGGCCGCCGCGCCGCTCCGAGCGGCGTACACGGTTACACCGAACCGTTACGTACATACTTTTGCCTATTTTCATGTCAAATATAAAAAATCTGCGTAAAGACACTCGCAATCCAATAAACTCATGTCTTCTGAACGTCCATAGAGTAGTAGCAGTGAATACCGATGCGATGTAGGTCGTTCGCGGTGCTCATGTTACTCTTGTGCGGCCATGTTTCTCTCGGCGGCGGCGGCGGCGATGGTGATGGGCGGCAGCGGTAGCGCACGGCGGCGCGGCGCGGGCGGCGGCGAGTCGCGGCTGAATAAATTCGGAGGGAGGCGCGCTGGAATGCGGGAGGCGGCGCGGCGCGGGGGGGGCGCCGTGCGACTGGCGCGCGCGCCGCTGTCCCACGGTCGCGCGGCCCCGCGCCCCTCGCCTCGGCCACTTTCTTTCGCGCCATAAAGGTCGTTTCAAATATTTTGGAATGCTGCTTGGTGACATTTCACCCGCGGAGGGGGGAGGAATGCAGCCTCCGGCACTCGGCCGCGCGCGGCGCTCGCCGGCGGAGCCTCCGCTGCATGTCCGCTCCTAATTTGCGGCGCTCTGCTAACACTGCATGCACCACTCGACGCCCGACACATCGGAGAGCAGCTCTAGCGCGAGCTCGGCCGCCTAACGATTGTATAAAATACAATAATTATTTATTTCAATAGTTATAGTATAGGTACAGTTACACGGTATACTTATTGTACCTATGACTATAATAAAAGAACGAGTAGACTGGAATTTTAGACTAAATTTATTAAATAACACATTACATCGATAAACATGTATTGTATCCACTCACCATGCATTTCACTATGATGCATTCTGGGGCTTTGTCCGACATAACTGGAACTATTGTAAACTATTGCGTGATAAGTCTCTTCTTCGGAGACCGTCTCGGCTAAAGCTCAGTAAATCTACTTTCCACGCTCATGTGTGAAGTAAGTTTCTCCAATTAATAGATTCGTTCCAATAGCAAATACAGAGTCGGAGAAAGCCAACGGAAGAGGTCAACGTCCGGAATTCACACCGTCCGACCGCAGTGAACTTTACAAAGAAATGTGGCGTAACGCTCTAAAATTTCAAAAAGCACGCTCGTTCCGGGAAGATGAGGGCGGTGGCCGCTCGCGGTGCTGGCGCGGCTTCTACCCGCGGCGGCGGCGGCTAGGTGCGCAGCCCGTAGTCGCGCGCCGCTATGAATGGAATGCGGCGGAGGTTGCGCAAGTGAGCGCAGCTCGCTGCTCGCCGCTCGCCGCTCGCCGGAATGCGGCGCGCGCAGGGCGCGGGGCGCAGGCTGCGGGGCACGCTGCAGCCTGCGCTGCATCTCCCGGCCATTCACGCCGGTCGCTGTGTGGTCGGCGAAATAACTCACCGTTAGAGCCGCGGAATGCTCGCTCTATCTCTATACCTGCGCCTGCGCACTCGCCGCACTCAGCGCTCCCACTTTACAGCCGTAGCTCCGAGATGCCTTGATAACGAGATATCTCAATTGGATCCGATTCTACCACGCACCACTTGCATTGCGCTCCGTGCTTTCTTTCTATTTTCACAAGTTCATTGCGATATCGTTTTTCCAATTTTATTTTGAATTATTAATTAAATAATTACTTAAATTTTCGGTACTTTCCAGATTCGCTAATCCATTTTACCAGATTTTGAAGTCGTTCTTTAGTATCAAACATTAAGTACCTACTTAAGGCTTATGATGTTTATATTAATTTAAAAAGCCTTCGATTCAAACAATTTACGCCAACAAACTCGCATACAAGTATTTCGTTACTTATCTCATTACGTCGTCTTCGCGTTACTTACGATTGTCTAAAAGCTGGTAGGTTAAACATTATGCGGCGAGTACGTCGAGCATGATAAATTTGTATGCAGGCTCTGTACCGCATTCTAGAGCGTCGGATTGTTAGGAGAATAATGGCTGTGCGTGTCGGTTGCGGCGTGCCGGCGTGCCGCTCGCAGCACTATCAATAGGCGGCGCGTCACCCGCCCTACATACTTGCGCGACATCGTCTTCGCCGCAGCCGGCCGCTCGTTTCGTCACTTCGCGAGCTAAATTAAATGTTAAGCCCATTGTCCCGATCCAGCCGATGTCCGCGACCCCCTCGCGATATCTGCGCCATCTGCACTCGTCGCATCTGTCGTTCGCTGGCGTCATGTCTTGTAACCCCTGTCCCTGTTCCCTATTCCCTTTCTGCGATTCCGTTTGGCTCCGATTAGAAGTTCCCGCGGTGTCATTTCGATGGCGCGTTCTTATGTCGTTTCCCTACGCTATCTATAATTGGGTCACCTGAATTTTATACGTAATTACCTACACTTTGTTTATAAGTGACTGGTGCTATACTTGCTTTTAGTTTATTTTAATGTATTGCGCCCGTAGATTACCAAGTTCCTGTCCGCGTTTTGACGTAAGTGGATGGAGTCCGAACATTTATGTCATTATCGCGTGTGCAAATACACTTCACGATAACAAGAAAGAGTTTAAAAAACTTTTACCTAACTACAATATTGTTAATTGCAAAAATTTAAGCATATGTCACCCGGATTGTAATAATAAATCAATTGACGCCTCGTTCATGAAAATCGGATGAGTAGTATAAGTGCTACGGTGGTACTTACATACAAACATACATAGACTGCTAAAACATAACGCTTCCTTTTAGGTTCGCCGTTGTCGGATAAATAGCGGCACATTTGCGCTATTTCCCATAGTTGTCAGCAATTAGAGCAGTATTTGTGGGTGTGGGTACGCCCGTGGCGGGGGAAGTGGTCCGGTGACACGTGTGGCCCACATAGTGCGCGCTCATTGAGTGTCCGTGCGGATGTGACGTCACTCGCTTTGCAGCCTCAAGCGCACCTGCTCCCGACGCCCTCGCGTCCACCACGCATTATTCATACCTACTATACAATATTACGTAATGTGATTGAATTATACGTTCCCACAATCTTAAAATTACGTAAATTTAGTTAGGTACCTATTAAAATGAACACACATAAAAGTTATCTTTCCCTCCTATTGGAATGTATCAAATATTATTTGAGAGGGTAAAATTATTGTTGTATAATAGTCTTATAACTGCCATCTCTTCCGGTATATCGGACAGCAGATGAAGCACACAGGAGTGGCTCATTGAAACCTTTCCAAACATCATTCAACACGTCCTCATATTCTTTAGCCGCGAGTAGTTGAAGTTATTGGCATCGATAAATTAGTGAAACAATTGTAGCGGCGCCGCGACTCCCGCGCAACCGCCCCAACAAGGCCGGAGGCGCTTATTCGCACCATTTGTGGCCACTGGCGCGCA
>DWKL01002329.1:0-12881 GCA_018249415.1 Phareas burnsi | reverse complement strand
CCTGGCATCTTAGTTGGGTCGTTAGTAATTACGTTACTAGTCCTGAGGACTAAGATGGTCTCCTCGCTATAAGGGTGCCCGGCAACCGCACCACTTTATCGGAAACACAATTGCTGATCAGGGCGGATAATGAGCGCTTTGGTGATATTTCCCCGGATAAACTATACTTTAACCCCCTATAAGATATGTGATATTACATACCCCAAATCATTCCTCATTAAATATGTAGCTTGTTTAACTCAAGAAGTTTTTCAAATCTGACTGATAGTTCCAGCGCATTTAAACAAACAAACAACATATTCAGCTTTATATTAGTATAGATGTTCGAAGAGTAGCAACCGAGCACGGCATACTATCGGGAGTATCACCGCCGCTTTCACAATCCGCTGAAATCAATTCAGTTTTGGTTGGAGGTGCGGTTATTGGGTATACTTAAAGCGAGGCGACCATCTTAGTCCTTAGGAGTAACGCATCTATAAGTAATACGACCCAACTAAAACGTCAGTCCTATTTGAGGGTAGATGTAGGTGTCCATAGGTTGCAGGAAGCATTTAACATGTGGCCAGCACGTTCGTTTGCTACTCTTCAAACATAAAGAAGAAAATCAATTCAGGGCTGGTGGATGAAATTTCATTTTGAAATAAGTAGTCCTTTGTACCACGTTTACTTTTTGTGTCTTCATTATATGTTTTGTGTACATAAACTTGTTAAATAAATAAATAAAAACGATTTGTAACGACAAAAACCAATTTTTTAATATAATTAATAGAACGATTAATATAATAAGTATTTTTCTGTTTCAGGAAAATGGCTTTCTTAGTGCCATATACGTGGGGAATGAACCCACCTGGAGTACGAATATGAAGAGAGCACTGTCCATCAATTTCCAGCTGAAGAAAGCAAGCGGGTCTTATACAAGCAATGAGGTAATTGGTTTGTTTAAAGTGTAACAAACAATAGGACCGCAGTTCTGTTTAAGGTCGTATGTAGATGCGACATAGACGACTAAGATGGTCGTCTCACTGTAAGCGTGTTCGACAACCGCACCCCTCCAACCGAAACACAAGTATTGCTTCACGGCGTCGTAAGGTCGGCGGTAGTACCAATCCGATGGCATGGCACTAGGTTTCATGATGACTTGTGTGGCATAGTGATAACTATACTGATCTGACATGCAGCGGGTTCCGGTTCTGATTCCCAGCCAGACATCTGAATAATGAATTTAAACTTCTGTTCTGGGTCTTTTTGTATGGCATCCACGCCACGAAATCTTAGTGTGGGGTTATGAGTGAAGAAAGGTTTAATTCATGAACGCAGAAAGCGGTTTAACGGTCAAAACTCTAGCGACATTATAAGACTTTCGAATGACCACCGATTACTCCTTTTATACTAAAGAGGTAGATGGTCGTCACAATACCCAACACGGGTATGGGGACAATAGGAAACCACCTTCAATATTTGTTACAAAACCGTCCTACCGCTTGATCTGTTAATGTCTACTGTCAGCCAATAATATCCGTGGCGAACACTTACGAAAGTGCCAAGTTTGGCAACGGAAGTGCTAAATTGGGAGTATTGCCACCAGGCAACTGGGCCACAGGTGGGCTATATGATCGTTTTCAGCCTCCATCATTCAAAAGTTCTTCGGAACTCCTTCACTTAACTTCAAACTTCTTTGCTTCCTCCATCATGTAAAAGTTCTTTGGCATTCCTTCCAGCCATGTCTCCACGCAAGCTGTGTGATGGTCTACACGGCGAAGGGAGACACGATTAAGAAATATAGCACCTTACAGCTGTCCTCTTCTAGTACTGAACACAGCTGGAGCTCAGTGCCCTGGAGCCAGGATTTCGGGTGGGGAGTGGTAAGTTCTTTTAGTTTTAAAAAGTTGCAAATGAGAGGTTACGCAAGCCAGACGTTATTATGTGAGAAGAGTAGCCAACGAAGGTGCAGTTAACATGATATTAAGTGGGTATTGCAGCCGATATATACCCATATCTATCCTCAAACATGATTGATGTCCTATCTGATAAGGTAAGTAGATGCGGTAGTACTTCTGGGGGCTAAGCTGAATGTCTCCTGATAAGTTACCTGACAGTCACATCTCTCCAACCAAAACACAAGAATCGCTTCACAACGAATTATGAGGGGGGCGGTGGTACCTCCCTAGATGATCTTGTCTACGGTGGATACGACGGCTCTGTCCTGTGCAGTTTCTTATCAATTGAGAGTTTGCACAGGTCAGCCCACCTTATCTCTCCACCTGGGCGACCAACTGGGCGTTGACCATTCGGTTGGCCTAGATTTGCGATCTACCACCATGTGTTCCATGTGACTGAACCAACGTGTAACGAAACTAGGCTATTACTGTTTAACATTAAATGATATTTATTCCAGCCAGACGCCATAGCTACAGCCGAGAGAGTTTACCAGTTGGATTCAAATGGTTTATCCAGCCTGGACTTAAATGGCAACTTCCAGTATAAAGTCAACGATCATATATTGACTGTGTCGTCTGAGTATGTATTATTTTCAAATTTATCTCATCATCATCATCAACAACACTCATCAGCAACTCTTAATAGATTATCATTATCATCATCATCAACGCTCATTAGCAAATTTTAATACATAGATCATCATTATCATCATCATAAATAATTCTTATCAGTAACTCTCAATAGTTCATCATTATCATTATTAATTCATCACTGTACCCCCAGAATGAGAAAGGTCAGACACATTTACGACGCTGGCCAAGTGGATTGGATATGGGTGCGGAATGGTAGTCTTCCCACACCTACGACAAGTTTATAAAGAACTCTTAGATGTGTAGGTTTTCTCACGATGTTTTCTTTCACGTTTAAAGCAAAATAGTTCATTTTTAATACGCGCATACCTTCGAAAAATCATGTGCGGACTGGATTCGAATCCTGGGCGCCCAATGTGAAAGGCCAGAATCTTTATCACTAGGCCATATGAATTTTAAGTTTCTTGTTTTTTGCTTTAAGTTTGAAGAGTAGCGAACGAGCGTGCAAACCATTTGATATTAAGTGGTCATTGCAGCCCATGGACACCCACATCTAATATAAACAAAATTGAAGCTCTATCCGCGATTGCATGTAGATACGTCACTACTCCTGAGGACTAAGATAATCGTCTCGCTGTAAGTGTGCCCGGCAACCGCACCTCTCCAACCGGAGCACAAAACTGCTTCACGGCGGATTATGAGGACGGCGGTGGTTCCTGGTGGTACCTCCCATTAAATTAATAATTATTCCAGACTGTCCCTCTACCACGATACTGACACTCAAGCTGGAAGTGTGGAGAAGTTGAATCTCATCAAAACCAGTATTCAATATTTTGCTAGTGATTACATGGACCCTACAGGAGGAATTAGAACTGTTTCGCAATGGGCGCTCGCGAATCGGACATATGAGGTATTTTATCATAAATCGATTGATCATTATTATCACGCCCTCACTGTTCCGTTGGTCACGGTCTCCTGTCAGAATGGGAAAGATTGTGCTACGCCAGCAATATTGATCGAACCTACATATACTTTTTGGCACTAACTCAAAAATAATTTTGGTATGTAACGGGAATTTCGAGAGATGGTAGAACTGTAGTTCATCCGGGAAAGTACAGCCGCCCCCATCATAATCTGACGTGAAGCAGTTTTTGTGTTTCGGTTGAAGAGGTGCGGTTGCCGAGCACCCTTACAGCGAGGCGACCATCTTAGTCCTCAGAAGTAGTAACGCATCTATGTACTACCTCAGACAGAACTTCAGTTTTGTTTGAGGGTAAATGTGGGTATCCATGGGCTGCAGTGATCACTTAACATCAAGTGGCCTGTACGCCGGTTTGCTAGTCTTCAAACATAAAAAAAAAATGTAGCTCAACAGCAGAATAATATTTAAACTGTAGTTTAATATAGTAAAATAGCTGACCAAGTGTGGATCGGTATACTGCTGTTCGTCACATTTAACCTCTAAGGTCGTACGTAAATGCATCACTACTAAGGACTAAGATGGTCGTCTCGATGGAAGTGTACTCGACGACCGCATGTCTCCAACTAAAACAGAAGAATTGTTTTACAGCCAATTACGGCACCTTATATTTTTTTTTTTGTTACGGGAGGGGAAATCTTCCAAAGATACTTGATCTCTTGGGGGATAGATCGGGTTATGTAGGATTTCTACCCACTAAAACCCCCTCGGCAGCCACCCGGCGCATGTAAAGAGGTTCCGGGATCTCGAGTGAACGCACCAGTACCAATTACGGCACCTAGAAATATTATTCTGCCGTCAAGTTAAAATGTACTGTACGTGGTCCGACATGCATCTTTCTCTTTTATGAAAACCAAGAACTTTCTGGATTTCAAGTTCTTTTATTTATTTGGTTGTCTATTTATTTCAGATCATTTTGAAAATTGCGAGAAAGGGAATCGATACCAACAATATTGTGAGAAACGGGTCTCTTATACACAGCTTGGATTTTATAAATTTGTTAAAGTAAGTATTTTTGTATACTCCAAAATTAATTTCTCCACTGGAACTTATTCGTTTACATCCGCGAATGTTTCTGCATAATGAAAAATAGTGGCCATAAATGAATTCCTTGCGAGACACCATTTTATATTGTAGTCATTATCATCATTATGATTAACCCATTAATGTCCCATTGCTGCGCACGGGTTGCCTTTCAGAATGGGAAGGGTCAAGCCATAGTCCACCAAGCTGACCAAGACTATTGGTAGACTTCGCAAACCTTCGAGAACTTTACAAAGCAATCTCAGATGTGTACATTTTCTCACGATGTTTTCCTTCACCGTTAAAGCGAGTGATAATTTAGTTTCTAATACGCACATAGCTTCGAAGAATCAGAGGTGCGTGCGGGATTCGAATTCCGGACACTCAGCGTGAGATGTTGGGACTTTAACCACTAGCAGTGCTTCCTAGACTAGTGATACGCTGTGGTTATGGCTAGGACTAGGCTAGACTTCTCTAGGCTATCACTTATATTGTAGCGTATTTTTAAAATTATTTTTAATATATGAATACTTGGATTCATGTATTCATAAGTAATATGGATATGGATTTTAATTATATCACATTTGTATTCTATTTTTGTACCTCAAATCGAAAAGTAGTATATCAAATGCTTTTAAAGATTTTTTTTTTGTATTTCAAATTATTCCAGCAAAATGAATCATTTTACAATGGAACTGAAACGATCAGTTTTATAATTGTTTTTTATACAAAACGAAAATTACTTTGGAAAATGAAATGTGCGTGGCTGGAATTCGAACGTCTGTAATTAATCATCATCGTCAACTAATTAACGTCCTACTGAAGCGCGCGGGTCTCCTCTTATAATGTAACAACAAGTACAATGCTAAAGATATCCGTAAGAGAAGGCTCCATCTTGAATAGCTCAAAGGGATTTTTATGATTGCAGAGTAGTAATCGAGCGTCCAGGCAACCTGATGTCAACTGGTCACTGCAACTCATGGGCACCTACATTCAACTTCAAATAGAACCGAAGTCTCATCTGAGGCCATATGTAGATGCGTCGCTACTCTTGAGGGCTAAGATGGTCGCCTCGCTGTAAGTGTGCCCGGCAACGACATCTCTCCAACCGAAACACAAACTGCTTCACGGTGGAATGTGAGAGCGGCGGTTGTACTTCCCCGGACGAACTAGTTCCACCACCGGTTGTTTGCAATTCAAATTCCAATCTCCAACGCGAGAGACTGACTTTTCTACCACTCACTCTACGAACGTTGGAATTTTCATGCCAGCTTTTTTTTTCTGCAACACTTAATAATTTTGTTTTTCAGTACAGTATCGCAACTGAATTACGATTCACTCACAAAGTTGTTTGCCGACTTGGCTCTTGGCACCAGCTACGACCAGGAGACAGCCAGAAACATCTTCTTGGAAGTCCTACCTCACGGCAGAAGTGACGCATGTGCCAGATTTATCAAATATCTGGTGGTGGAAGAGAAGGTAAGAATGTAGTTAATGTAATAGAAGTTTTAAATGTGTAACGGGTACTCACGATATGCGGTTCTTAATTGCCGACATTTCGATCCAGTTGCATGGAACGTGGTCGGTCGGGATCGTGGTGATCGGGATCGGGACAGGCACTAGTGGTAGATTACTCTGTCAAACCTACGTCTAGTTTATTTATCTTTTTTGCATACCATATCACGACACACCACACTAATTGTTCCTTTACGCACCAAACTATGCAATGTTTGCGATTTACATATTTTGAATACAAAAACACACAGAGTGACAAGAAACAAAACAAATAAATAAACAAACAGACAGACATGCGGATAGACCGACATACAGACAAACAATCTATTTCTACATTCATAGCCCCACACTTGGATTCTATGTGTCGTGGGTGCTATGGACACATACAAAGACATAAACACCAATACCTAGAATGTAAATATAAATTCATCATTTAGATGTCTGTCTGGCCGAAATCGAACCCGAAATCTTTTGATCGTTGCACCATGGGGTTCGTCGATACGACGCTCATGCTGGGCGCCCTGGACACGATTGCACCTCTGATTTTTCGGAGTTAGAAAAATCATTTGCTTTAACGGTGAAAGAAAATATCTCGAGGAAACCTATCATACCTGAGAAGTCTACAAGTAAAATTCTCAAAGATATGTGAGGTCTACCAATACGTACTAGGCCAGCGTGGTTGACTATGGCTTAATCCTTCTTATTTTGCGTGGAGACATACCCAGGAGTGGGATACCAAGTGTCTAAATTTTAACGCATGCTTTATATTGTCCAGGAAAAAATGGAAGAAGCCACAATTCTCTCGCTAATCAGAAAACTCCCATTCAACGTGGCAAACTACAGCCAGAGTCTCCTTGAGGACCTGGAGGTCTTCAACAAGTTAGGGCTGGACTTTCCTCCCGAGATCAGGCACGCTGGTATACTGACTTTTGCAACCCTGGCTTCGAAGACCATGGAGCTGTCAAGGGTTAAACAAGATTACTTCGATAATATCGTCGTGAAATATTTTAGGATGTATAGTGGTAAGTTCTTTATTATGTTTGAAGAGTAGCAAACAAGCGTGATGGCTACCTGATATAAAGTACTGAAAAACTGAAGTTTTGTCTGTGGTCGTACGTAGATGCGTCACTACTTCTGAGGACTAAGATAGTGGCTTCGATGTAAGTGTGCCGCAACCGCACTTCTCCAACTGAAACACTTTACTTCACGGAGGATTATGAGGGCGGCGGTGGTACTTCCCGGGACGAACTATAGTTCTACAACCTATCAATGGTAATCAAGTGTTGTCTTAAAAGTGTAGTTCTAAAGGTAAACCCTTCGTGGAACAATCTTCAAGGCACTTCCGTGACCCCGTCACACCTATTTTTTTCTCATAATAATAATGTTAAAAGCGGTCGTGTTCTGGTTTGAAGAATGTAATAAAGAGAGATAGTCTAGCATTAAGCAGTAATCGCCTAGTAGATAAGATTCCGGCCTCTCACGCTGAAAGTCCGGGGTTCGATCCCGCACGCACCTCTGATTTTACGAAGTTTTGTTCGTTTTAGAAATTAATCGTCACTTGCTTTAATGGTGAAGGAAGATATTGTGAGGAAACCTACATACAAAATTTCTTGATAAAAAGTTCTCAAAGATGTGTTAAGTCCAATCTGTACTTAGCTAGTGTAGTAGATTATGGCCTAACCATTTCATTCTGAAAGGAAACCCAGCAGTGGGACATTAATGGGTTGATAATGATGAGAATAAAGGACAAACACTTAATCGAACCGTTTGAGCCTAGGCCTGGGGGGTAGCTTCTTTGATGGAAATTATGATTTCAATATTATTTGAGCCGATTTGAAACGACGACCCACTTGCCGTAATAGGTAATACCGGCTTGCCAGGGTTCCGGGTTTTATATTAAGTGGAAATAATACCAATCTGACATTTGAATGATAAATTTAGATTTCTGTTCTGGGTCTGGGTACATGTATTTTTGGGGCGGGGCCATGAGTGCAGAAAACGTTATCCTTTATTTATTTATGTTTATTTTGGGTTGATTACGGATTACGATGGGCGGCAGTGTCTATTACGTAAATGAATTGCAAACTAATTTGCTACCTTTATGGTATAAAAAAAAGATACGAGATTTTTTATTGCTCTAGGATGTCCTTGTTTTACTTTATCTACGATCCTACTTACTTCTACCTTATTAACATTCTCCATGAAGCCTGTCTCTCAATTAATCATCAATCCATCAATGTCCTATTACTGGGCAAGCGTCTCCTCTCAGAATGAAAAGGGTTAGGCCATAGTCCATCCTGCTGGCCAAGTGTGCATTAGTAGTCTTCAGACACCTTCTAGAACTTTCAAAGAACTCTCAGATGTGTAGGTTCCTCATGATATTTTTCTTCACCATTAAAGCGAGTGATTAATTTCTAACTTACTCAAATAACCTTGACTAAATTTCTAAGAAACTCTTTCCAGATTGCCCACAATATTTGGACAGGATGGTATGGCTTCAAGGTCTCTGCAGTCTTGGATACACAGCAGAGTCTTACATACGAACAATACAGGCTGACGTGTCAAGGAACCGACATGAAAGGCTTTGGGCTTCGTTGGCATGTGGTTACGATCTGAAAGGTTATACCGTAAGTAGAGTATCTGATTTGAATAGTAATAACCGTGATAGAAAGCGCGCAGCGCGTCCTAGTTTGCGTAGATCGTAACTGATCAACGAAGTTAAGCAACGTCGGGCGAGGCGGCAGTTGGATGGGTGACCGCTAGTGGCTAAATTTCATGTGCGATTCCGTACTTTGAAGAGTATGTAAAGCTGTTGGTACCAGATGTTATCATTGGATATCAATCGTTAAATCTTGCCGGAGGCCTTGTGAGCGATTTGAAAACATTCGACACGGGTTTGGCTACTAACCCGTATCTCCAATCCGCATTAAAGCAGCGTGGTAGAGTATGCTCTAGGCCTTCCCCAGTTGTGGGGAGAGACCCGTGCCCAGCAGTAGTGGGACATAAAAATGACTGGAGCTAACTGTACTAGGCGGTAGAACTATAGTTCGTCTGGAGAGGTACCACCGGCCACTCATGGTCCGCCGTACTACAATTCATGTTACGGTTGAAGAGATGCGAATGTGACGAGCACTTGTAGCAAGGCAATCACCTTAGTCCTCATCTCCTTTCTTGGACAAACGTATAGTTTTATAACCTTTCTATCCCATACATAGCTTAGATTTTTCCTTAGTATTCTTAAAAATCATTGACTTCATTGGAAATTGGGAAAAAGTAACTGGGAACTCTCTCAGTTACTAGTTTTGCGCCTTCTTTGCACAGCCCTATGTCTATGTCAGCGCCCCAAAAATTCGTCCGAAGGAAACTCATTTAACCTGTCTATCAATTTCTCCTAGGTTCTAGAAACGTCTTTGCCTGTTCTCATTGACGAGTCAGAACACATACAACTGCGTATCGCAGCGTTGCATGCTCTCCTCGGTTCGGATATCCGGGCTACTGATTTCCTCTTCATCCACAACTTCATCAAGACCTCATCCAGCAGCCAGCTCAAGAGATTCTGGTATAGCACCATCAAGAGTCTGGAGACCAATAAGTTTTATAAAGGATACAGGACTGTGTGAGTATTTATATGATTTCCTTTTTTAGGAAACAAGTATATAATCTGCTTCAAACAAATTCTAAGCTTTACTTGAGGTTGCGTACAGATCCGTCACTACTCAGTACTACAGATGAGATGCTTTTTTTATTCTTACGTTAAATTTTTGGAGAGTAGCTGATGAGCGTACAAGCCATCAAGCCAAGACACCTACATGTAACCTCAAACAAAAGTAAGTTCTTTCTGAGACGATATCAGATAGAACTTACTTTTGTTTGAGATCAGTTCGTAGATGGGTCACTACGCCTCAAAAGCAAAAAGGAACCTTTATAAGATCATCTCGTTCTCTGTCTGTCTGTCTGTGTGTCAAGATTCTTTTTCTCAGGAACGCGTGGAGATATCAATTTGAAATTAGTATAAAATACCTATATCTGTAATCCCTGGAGCTGTGAAAAAATTAAGCCTCTAAGTCAACGCAATCAAAAGATATGGCCGTTTATGCCGCATATTTGACACTCTCCAGGGAGTCGAAACTGACGTTCTGGCATTCGTTAAGTAAAATTGTTACTTGTTCAATTTATTCTCAGCTCATACTACGTTCCATTCGTGGCCAGTCAAGTTAAGGACGCGGATTCCACGTATTGGGCTACCAACAACTATATTCTGACTTCGGGAGAAGAAGTGGGTGCCGCGTCATTGCAGTTCCTTAGCGTGGGAGAGGCGAGTGGGCCCATGCCAGCGATGGCTGCAGTCAAACTATCCACTGGTGGGAAGAGGCCTTATCAGGCTGCCGTAAGTAAATCTTGCCACCTAGTACGAATACCTGATTGGCGCAGCGGTTACAAGACCAGTCTGACACGCAGAGGGTTCCAGATTCGATTTCTGGTCAGGTCTGTAAAATGATAAATATAGATTTCTGTTCTGGGTCTCGGTTTTTGTGTACATCTTGTATGTGTCCATAGAAACCACGACACGGTATTCTGGCGTGAGGCTATGAGGGTAGAAAGGGTTTGTTTGTTTTAGAAGGCAGAACTTTGTGGTTCCATCATTATCACCATCAACCCATTAATGTCTCATTGCTGGACACAGGTCTCTCTCTCTCTCAGAATGAGAAGGGTTTGGCTATACTCCATCATGCTGGCCAAGTGTGGATTGGTAGCCTTTACACACCTTCCAGAACTTTTATATAGAACATTCAGATGTGTTGGTTTCCTCGCGATGTTTTACTTCATTGTTAAAGCAAGTCATAATTAATTTCTAATACGCACATAATTTTGAAAAATCAGAGGTGCGTGCGGTATTCGAACCCTGGACACCTAATAAGAGAGGCCGGAATATTAACCACTACACCATCACTGCTTAAATTTATGTGTATGTATAGACTTGACTACGAGAACCGAAGAGAGGATTTGATTTTTTTTTTAATTAGACTATTTATTGAGGGAAGTTTTAGGCTATGTAACATCAGCCTACGATTCCTATGAACGGAGCAATTAGCATGCAAAGTTTAGGCACAAAAATATACGAAATGGGACTGAACAGGCGGATGCGGGCGGGCAGTTTGGGGTCATTTTAAACTTTGGTTGGTTTGAGGTAATTTTAAATTCAATTTCAATTTAATTTTAATGTCATTTTGAGCCCAACAGTGTCAGGATAAGCGCTCTTTATTAATTAGGTTAAGTACCTTGTAACCTTATTCCAGAAATAAAATTGTTTTGATTGAAAAAATGTAGTTGTAAGTCATTAAGAAAATACACTCAAAAATGTACACTAATTTAAAACATATAATTTTACTTTCCTATAGATATATATAATAGCAGAAGGAGTGTCATCAAACATATACAAAAACTTGCAAAACCAAAACAACAAGGGGATGAACGTACAGCCCTTGATCCAGCTGCTCCAGAAGCTCAAGGTCTGGAATCTGAAAAGCTCGGAGACCATGTTCCACGGGAAGGGCTGGAAGGCTGCAATACCTGGGTTCCTGCTGCATCCGAACACGGTAATATAGTAATTCCTTAAGATTTGAAGATTATTATTTACTTACGAACTTATGAAAATACTAAATATTTGTTGTAAACGAAGAAACCAAATTGACACACCATCAACCCATTAATATCCCACTACTGTGCACGGGTCTCCTCTCGGGAGAAGACAAGTTAGGCCATTGTCCACCACGCTGGCTAAGTGCGAATTTAAATACTTCACGCTTCTGCGAGAGCTATACTCTCACAGCGTTTCGCTGTTTGGATATAATTTACATGATTAACTTGTTACCAGTATGCGAATAGTAAGCATGCTGCCGTCCTTAAGTTTGAATATAAATTAAAACCACTTTGTTATGTTTGAAGAGTAGCAAGCAAGCGTGCGAGGTCACTTGGTTTTAAGTGGTCACTGCTGCTCATGGACACCCACATTTAATCTCAAACAAAACTAAAGTTCTATCTGAGGACGTATGTAGAAGTTCTACATACTTCTACATACGTCCTCACGAGGACAAAAAAGATTGTCTCACTTTAACACATTGACTGTATCGCTAACACTTTGACTGCGTCGAAAATATTCGAAACAATTTACCTGTTGGGCGCGTAACGCAACAGCGTATGTGTACAAGCCGCATGAGTGGCGTGGACATTAAAACACGACACGTGTGTTTGCCGCAGTCAACGTGTTAAGTGTGTTCACTTTTCGATTTATGACCAAAAAACATCATAATTTTTTAGAATTACTGCAACTTAATAACTAGATGTTAGGTGCAAACAGTTGGAGGTATCAAAAATACATCTAACAGAGCATTGTCAGCTCATGAAATTTTATATTCGTATTTTACTGACGACGAAAACTTAAAAATGTCGATATCAGCTTGATGTTGGATAACAGGATTTTAGCTTTAGGACGGCAGATTAGGAATCAATAAGTGTCTTTGTCTACGTTTTTCAAGGTGACCACAGATCTTTTCTGATATGTGTTAAATCAATGAGGATGTTTTGAATTGTGGTTTAATCGTTTACAGATTTACTATACTATATTTCACTATGTACTATACCTCAGTGTGACGCCATTCTTCATTTGATACTTACATTTTAAATACAGTTCAGCTGTATTTATTGGTGGTAACCGTTCAAAAATGTGACTATATCTTAGTCTGATCTCATTCTTCATTGGACACTTACATTTTAAATACAGTTCAGCTGTATTTATTGGTGGTAACCGTTCAAAAATGTGACTATATCTTAGTCTG
>DWKL01002328.1:0-12884 GCA_018249415.1 Phareas burnsi | reverse complement strand
ATAATTATAATATATTTGGTAAAGGAGTATTGAGTGACAAATATTATGTTTTGTTATCTATTGTATGGGTATCTACAAAAAGTTGAAGTTACCTTGCTGGAATAATAAGAGCATCAAACTCAGCTACGAGATGTCTTCTGATGATGCTCTTAGAAGGCGGAATGCCGAGAGCAGTGGCCATGGTCTCTCCCGTAAAGGATGGTTCGAGAACCACTAACCCTCCGTGGACTCCGCTATCTGGGTAATGCATTTAAGTAGATAGAATATAAAGAAGAAATAAAACTAAATGAATACACAAAGTTTTATTGAATATGTCGAAAAATATAGAAAATATGATACAAGGAACTGAACCAACGATTCTGATCGTAGCACATTTCAACGAAAGTTTAGATTACAGTGAATCATTCTGTTACATAAAGTCGTAATGTAGCGAAAACATGCGCTATTATTGCTGAAAAATATAATTTTATAATAGCAAATTGAGAGAAGATTATGACAGGTAGAATTCGAAATATTTTCCCTAATTATTTTTTTCTATATTGTGCTAGTAGTATTTATCATGCTTACCTTTAAGATTATCCGCGAATTCACCTAAGTCGATATTGTGAGCCCAACGAATAAACCTCTGATTGGTCCACACCAGTGGATCAGCGTCTACGTTCTCACATTGATGTCGCCTCACTGCTAAAGCCTAAAATAAAATTTTATAATTATAATAATGACAAATTAATATAAATTAATGCCTTAACGTAATGTTAAGGCGATGCAATAAGATTTCGATTTCTTGGAAAGGGTTTAAAATTCGAATCCTAGAAAGCGCGGTTAATTATTATTTGACATTATGTGAATATTACAAATGTATTATTACTTTCTTTAACAATTAAAGAAAACGTGAATAACCTTATCTCTTTTTCTTTGTCTTGTCTTTTTTATGTTTTCTTTTGTTCTTCTCTTTCTTTTAAGCACAAGCATGAAATTTCTCCATAAAATTCTTACTGGTCTGTGAAAGCTATCAATTTCCACTTGGCCTGCGTAGTGGACTGTGGCCTGGCTATTTTCATTAATAGAGGGGATCTACTAGTAGCATAATAAATTAGTCACTCATCATGATGAATACTAAGATTCTGGCAATAAAAGTGACAAAAACCCTAGATATGAAATAAATAAAAGACTGCTCAAAACTTTTATAATATTATAATAGAATATGATATATTTGCTCATAATAATATTATATTAATAAAGGTCTATCACGGCCGTCAAATATTAAACGACAATTCAAATAGAGAACTAATTGAGAACACCGCAATAGTAATAAACGGCTTGTAGACTACATAATATATACGAGGTCGAATTTTGTTCAGTGTCAACGTTGTATTCAAACGAGGAGTGAATAGGAAATGATTAATGGACGAACATTACTGGGCCTGACGCGGTGATAAACATTTTATAACAGATTCAGGAGATAATCTTTCGTTTGCCATTCCGCCTTGTCTTTCCGCTTATCCAGAAACAAATTGTGTTTGAAGTATCAAAAGAAGTTACGACAAATTCATGAGCTTAGATTTTTTTACAGAAATATTTTTTATTCGTTATTCTTAATTCGAATTGAACTTATTACCCGACAATTGTTTGAGTTTATAACTCGTATCATTAATCAAAAAGAGTAAAAACTTATGATGTAGTTTATGACCAAAAATAATAAATGTTACTAGCAGTAATAAATGTTACTTGATTTCGGGAATTGATTTCATATTATACAGCTTGGTTATACCATAAACAAATCTAGATTATGCAATTCGAAATTTAAATTGTATCTCCACTCCACAATACTTACTTGTCTGTCATACTTCATGATTCTTAGCAAATGGATGCCATGAACAATAGATGCCTGATGGAACTTTCTGGTCACTCCGAGGTACTTCTCCAATTCTTTCTTGCTTATCGTATCCAACATCCGTGCATCCACTAAATTAGCCAAGAAGGATTCGGCATACTGTTGAGAAATATTTGGTTATTGTAAAGTTTTCAATGCAGTTTAGTGTATAATATTATTCTGAAGGTCGAAATTATTTCTCTTAAATATTATGCAGATTACAGTTTTGTATATAATGTTTTTATAGCACGGAAGTACCAAACGAGGATATAGTCCAACTCTCTCTCGACTACTTACGTCTCCAAACGCACTCGCCCTTCAAACACATCAACATTTAAAACTCTTGTTACAAAGCAGAAATAGGTGTGACAGAGGTACCTTCCGAGTCGAACCACGAAGGGTTGTACCATCTATGATATCTTACTTTAAGCTTTACTTTTGAATCTGCTTCCCGAACTAACCTGCGACAGTCCTAAGTCAGGAAGCCATTCGGCAGCCACCCAAGCGTGTGTCAGTTGTCCTATGGTCGGGTTCCTCACTAGATCAGGCCGTCGCCGTTCCTCTATAGCGAGACGGAGCTTCTTGCGGTGCATCGGCTGGGCGATCCCCAGGCCCACTTCTAGGTCCGAGTCAGTCAGCTCTAGCAGAACCTGCCCATTCAAAGCACGAATCTAGAAACAACCAGAACACAATATTTGACGCTTCTATCGCGTCATCTCTACGCTAAGTAATTTAAAATGATTTGTATGATCAAAGTGATGAATGAGAATTGCTTTGTCGCGCGTATGCAAGGAACGTTGTTCCAAAAGTTAGTAACGTTTTGTGTTGTTTAGAAAAAGTTGTGACATGAAGGAAGTTGTTCAAAGTTCGAATGTATGTTAGTCTTTAACCTGGCATAAAATATTGAATACTGTTAAAATGTCAAATGGTTAGTTTCATCATTGCACCTTTATGGAAATCTAACATAGAAGGAGAATGAAATAGATCTTCACTAAAAATATTAGTAATGTGTGAGACACAATTAATTTACATCAATTGTAAGCGAAGTAGAGAGACAGACAATATCTGCTATCTGTTTCTTTGTATGCGATATTTTTTGTTTGGGCCCCGCGCTTTAGGTACTACTCAAGAAACTATAATTTATGTAATAACTATATTTGTGATGTTTTATTAATAAAATTGAGAGACTTGTTGTTAATTTGTGTATACATTAACTATACGGGGTAATGTTAAATATTACTTTCTGCAATATTCAAAACAAAGAAATTGAAACATAACGTTTGTCTTTGCAATATTGTTAAAGTTTATACAAAAAAAAAATGTTAATTAATATTTCTTTTGCACGCCGCTAATTCGACGTAACCAAGAGTATTTTTGCAATTAGCGTTTTTGTATCACTCGACTGAAATAGATAACGCTGATTTAACTCGAGATCGCCAATTTCAATGTGTCTTTTTAAATCGTATAGATTTAAATCGAGTTCATTGTCACATTCGTATACACTGATAGCAAATCTAGTTCATTCTCAATCTACGGGATCTAACCTTTCCGCTCTTGACGTTATCGGCGACCGCCGCGGCGTATTGTGGCATGCCGAGCGCGAGCTCCAGCCACGCGATGATGGCGGGCGCGCGCCAGCGGGACAGCGGGAGCGAGGCGGCTTCGCGCAACGCCGCCTCGCTGCCCAGCGGCGACCAGGCGCGCGATGTGCCTGTCCCAGCGTAGATCGGCTCTGGTGGTATATTTGGTACTTGTGGGTAGGTAGCAAAGAATCGTTGAGACAGTATAAACATATGTGTATTACTTTGTCTTAATAGGAAATGTACGTCGAATTTGGTACAGCATTTACGAAAAAAAAATGATGTCGGATCTAAAACTAAATTCACGAATAAAATGCTCGAGGCAAATATTTTTTTGCAATAAAACTGTTGTCAGGAATCTTGATATGCCACACAAGATATGTCATAATATTTAAATTTTATTCCCATTATTAAATTCGGAGAAATGTGATGAAATGTATATGTTGAAATGATAAATAACAATTTAACTCGTTCAACATTTTTCCTAACTTTTGCCTTTTCCTAATTTTTGCTTCATTTCATTACGTAAAACTGCATTATTCACATTTGGTCTGTTGCTTAACCAAATGACAACTCACCCACCATTGTTGCTCAAAGTAAATCCGACGTCTATTTTTGGTGTGTTGTCTTCCTATATTGCCTCCTGGCTTCAATGTTATGTGTTACACTACATATAAATGCTTTTGCTTGTCATATCCGTTAACTACTAAAGTGAAGACTGAAGTACAGAAACAAATTACCTTGGCCGTTAAATTAACAGTCAGTATAATGACAATGTAATCAGTGAACATCCACATAACAAATAAAGACAACAAATATTGTCTCACCACTTTCATGTCCACTAGACGTAGCACTGCCAGACTTAGTGCGATGACGGCTCCGTGCAAATACACGAGAAATAGACCCCCAAGCGGATCCTCTTCCTCGTCCGCCCTTGGACCCGCCGGCGCGCGTACGCATGCCGCCTAATAATGCGGAATCGCATTCACCTGGACTTGACAGCTGTTCCACTGACCTGCATAGAGATAGCTTATTTGCGTCATCATTGCCAGATGATGACACTGGATGTCATGGTATTCAAAGAAAAACACCTTAAAGTTTCAGAAAAAAGTATCCAGGCTGTATAAGCTTTTAGCGTAAATGAAGATGACTTTTTTTCATTATTTTGTGCCTTGTCGTAGGTTTGGGTGAATAAAATTTTCATAAGCTTTATGCAAAAGAAGACGCAAAATTACATCGTAGGGAGAGAAAAAGTCAAAAAAGTCGTAATCCTTCAATCTGCAGTAAAGCGAAAGGTCGGATTAAAATGGAAATTCATTATGTAAAGACTCATCTTTGGATTAACCTTGGCCTTGGTTATGTTATATTGAACGCAACGGCAAATGAATTACTTATTCATCTCAGGAAGAATATTGTTGTGGCTTAAGCACGTCTTTCATCAACTCGCGCGAATGCCAGTAGTAGATTGTACTACGTTAAACCTTTCTCGTAATAAGTAATAGCTCTATATTCAGAAGTGGCAGGAAAGATATTATTGTTATAAATTTCGCTTTTAATAAATTAGGGATTCCATTTTAGAAATTAAGGATTACATTAAGCTTGAAATAATAAGCAATCAATCCAAACTATTTGATGTTAAAACTTCAAACTTCAAACTTCAACTTTGATTTTAACTGAACGAATCTCTTCAAATTATCATTTGTGAATATTATATTAAGATATAAAAGTAATAATAAAAATAAGACAAAGTAAAAAAGGCTCATGTGATCGATTCTGAATAAATGGAAGTTTAGTGGTGTGCGAAAATATTATTCAAATGGCAAGGCAAACCTGAACACAGATGCGGCTTGCGGCTTCGAAGCTTCAACGCTGCAAACAATTTGCCGCATCTCGCGAGCCATTGCACTTACTGTTCTTAACTATTCAGCTATGAATCAGAATTGTGAATAGAGTTCGGAACTCGTATAATGTGTATTTATAATATTTACTGTATTATTAATACATTTTCTTTGTTTTTCTATTTATGTTTAAAAATATGTATAAGGGCCATTAAAACTTGTCATTAAATTTTCGAAATCCCCCTCTTTTTAATTTTATCTCTAAATCAAATACTTCTGCGTAAATTATATCTATTTACTTTATATGAGTAAGTTTTACAATGTATATCATTCATAGAGAAGAAGTGATGCAAGAAATTCCATAAAATACAATTTTTGCATAAATATATCTCATTTATTTAATAAACTAAATTAACGAAGTAAGTGTATTAAACCTTAAACATTTTATTTTATGTTCTAGTGCCATGTCTCTAATAAAAAAAATTGTAACTTGCTATAACGGGTAAAGAAAAGTATCTTGAGGAAACCTACACATTTATGAAGCCTCCATAAATTTCCAAAAATGCATGAAGTCTCCCCATCTACACTTGGCCAGCACAGTGGACTATGGCCTAACCCTCGTCATTCTCAGAGGAGACACTTTACACTATACTGAGACATTAAAAGGTTGTTGATGACGATGATAATAATGACTCTACATTTTTATAAAGATTATACGTACCTGGAGAGTGAGCCTGCGTCTATGGAGCGGGTGAACGGCGATGCGCTGTTGTGTGGCGACAGCGTCGGGCTGCAATCCCGTGGCGTGCTCACTGCAACAAAGTTCACAGGTCATTTTACATATTTCTAATGTGTGTTATGCTTGGGCGTGTGACTCTTGGACATCTGACGCTCCGATGTATTATATTTGGACATTTGAAGCTTGGGTATGCATCCCGTGGGTATGAGCCGCTTGGTGTGTGATGTTTGGCGCAGCGCGTGACACTAAGACGTGACACTGGCATATGTGAGGCTTGTACATGGAACGTATGACGCTTGACGCGATCTATAACGCTTGACGCATGGTCTTGGATATATGAAGCCTGTGCGTAAGAGGCTTGTGGTACGACTTGAGTAGTAATTGTTTTTGTCGTATGGTTATAAGGTAAACAGTCTTAACTTTGATATATCCTATAACACCATATTACTTACTATATTGATTAAAAAATATACATATACCTTTAGATAATGTACTTAGTAATAAGCTTTTTGAAACCTTATCGCTATTTAAAAGCTGAAGGGAACTTTGAGTTATAAAATACCCACTCTTGACTAAACTTTCACTGCACTTATTTTACTAAAAGGAAATGCAAAACTCTATTAAAGAGCGCAAACGAACGTTAAAAAGAAAAATCTTGAAATTGCAATTTATTTTTAAGAAAGGTAAGTATAGTCTCACTTGGAAGAAAATTAAGTTTTTCTGAATCAAAAGCTTTCGTCGTATGTAAATAGAATTGTATAGCACATGCCCAAGAAAGAAACACATTTTCATACATATTTTCTTTTGTCGCCGTACTGTTACATATTGTTATATATAGGTCGATTTATGTTAACATGATAGTGGAATGAAACTGAAGTGGTATGGTACTGAAACTGAAGATGACGCTTTTTTAACTTTTTCCAATAATACTTGTGTCTGTCGACAAAGTTGATTATTTAATCGTATACAATACATAATCCCCAAAAATTTAATATCTGCATATATGTTTGTTTTGGCACGTGTATTTTAGCAATGCAAATAAATAGAAATAAAATACGCAAACATTAAAATTATTTTTTTTTATATGTCCACTAGGGACGTTATTAAAAATTGTCAAGTATTTTAAAACTGCATTTTTATTTCAAGCCTGTTATTTAGTTTGAAATGATTTTACGAACGATTTTATACTCTTGCAATTTAGTAGCAAATTAACAGCAAACGTAGCGAAAGTTTCATTGCAAAGTGAAAATGCAACGAATAACAGAACAACGATAAAATATATCATAATTTCCCTCACAATCTGTTACAAGAATTTGCTGTTGTTTTTCGAGTGAAATGAAATAAATATGATAGAGCGCGTAAAATTTATTTTCGACGGAAACTATACAATTTGATGCATGATCGTCGGGATGCTTTACGCTTTAACAACTGTCATTTCAAGTTTTCGACTTGCATCACGAAATCAAATTTTACTTCACTACCATTGTTACAAAGTAATTACGTTAAAACTGCACTTGTTAAGTTGGCTTTCAGGAGAATTCATTAAAATTTAAATTCAAGCGCCAATTCGGTGCTGATTTATACAATGCAGTAATTTGTTGACGGAGTAATAATTACGGCAAAGTAGCAGTTGAGTTGTATTATTACCTATATTATAAATGTGTCTGTATATATTAATAAATGTTACTTTAGGGATTTTTATTTGCTTATAAATTACTCGTCATTTATTCAACGAAAGTCCGCCATTACTATAATTTTTATTTTATAGCTGTAAACGGGTCAACAATTCAGCTAATTTTAAGAGGGTATTGTCTTCAAAAATGTACAACAATTTTATCTTTTTAGAGATCGGTAGTAGAAGTAGATGCGTGAGATCTAAATATGGTTTAAAAACCACATGAAGTGTCTATATGGATAAAGATGATGAACAAATGGGATCAAGATTGGTGCACTGAAATTGCATCCATAAATGCTTGGCGGCACGATCTCGACAGTCAAGTCAGGCATATTGCAAACATACATTGCACATTATTTCACATCTTCAGACAGTGTAAATGCTACAAATATCTCATATTGGTAACTAAACGAAGTGAAAGTTAAAGTATAACAAATGTTTTCCATAAATTGTGTAACAGGATAGTGTATAATATACATATAGGTAAGTTTACAAACACGCGTTTTTGGATGTATGAGTACGAATAATGTTGCAGCGTTTTTCGTGGGTGCTATTATTACTGTGTGTGACTTTTTATTTGGGTTCATTATCGACCCATTACTGTCTCAATGATGGGCATGGGCTCCTCTCAGGATGAGGAGGGTTTTTATAATTGATTTGTCTTGCATAATGTTTATTTATTAAACATTTAAGTGTTTTGTGTTATTTTAACTTGCTAAGGACTACAATGTGCATCGTTTTGTTGCGATTTCATACGATATGAATGATAAGGGTTAGGTCATAGACAGTAAGGGCAGGGATGTAATGGCACCAGCAACCAAGAAAGAATTAGCGCATGGTAACACTTCGTCAAGATGTTTGATAATAACTCACATTGGTAGATGTGGTGAGCGGAGGAAACCAGCGACGTGGCGTCCGTGTCATACGGGTCGGCGGCGGGCGGCGCGCCCTCTGCCGTCGAGTCGGACAGGTTGCCGCCGCACACCGACGTAGCACCGCCATCGCTACTACCTGTCACTGACAAATATCCTCCTACTGAAATATTACACTTCAAGTCCTACTATCAAGGCTTGATGATATGTGTACAAAGTAATTTTATGCCTTCTCTGTAATATCAAAGCTTGATAGAAAGTATTAATCGTTACACTTTAGAATTATTTACGAAATTTTCAAAGTTATTTAATGCTCTGTAGGTAATATGAAAGCTTGGTACAAAATATTAATAGTTACATTTTAGAAATATTTACGAAATTTATGAAGTAATTTAACGCTTTCTCGGTATTATCAAAGATTGGTACAAAATATGAATCGTTACATTTTAGAATGATTCACGAAATTTCCAATATACTTTAGCAATATGTTGAAGGTAGAAAAGCTTGAGAAATATTGTTATTAATATCATTAGCTATTTACATAACAATGGTATTATTGAATAAGAAAGATGATAAATTCATTTAACATCGTGCATTTATAATGTAAACTGAAAGCAATATGAGAATATATATATTTTAAATATGAATTAATAATGAACACAAATTAATTGGCGTATTATTAACGACTCAATGCATAAAAGCTAATTGGGGTAAAACGAAAATACAAAATATATATGAATAATAAATTCATGCTTCATTTATAGAGTAAAATAATTCTTCTGAAACTGAAAATGATAAATGTCCTTGTAGTTCATTTGTCGATTTTTGCCGATTTAACCCGAACGATTCCATACCTCTGACTCCAGAATCGGCGCTGCAGCTGCCCCTGTCTCCTATCAGACCCGAGGGTCCACCCAGCATCATAGGCGGCCCGATGCCAAGAGAGGCCACGCTCTCTCCTTCTGACAAACAACCAGCTGCTTGAAGCTGTCTTCGAGCCTAAACACAGACACAAACACAAATTAAGCTTGCTGTTACATTTCTACTACGTCTCCTAAAAATGATTGCTGATAATCATCGACCTATTGTTACTCGATGAGATGAGGCTCTTCGAAAGGGACTCAAAAATAGGTCCTCTTCAAAGCCGGCTATTTCTTTGGTGTTACAAATGTCCATAGAAATCGGTGACCAATTACTACTAAGTAACCTAATTACATCTTAACTAGACTTCTGTACTATTATACATACAATTGTAACGAAACTATGTCTATATATTGAAATTACTTTTGAAAACGTGACTGATATCGCCTTTTTAAACACAAAATGTTTTTGTAAAATTTTCGTCTGTTTGTATATCTGTTCACGGATTATTTATTTAATTATTTATATATTATTCCTTATGAATACTCTACAAATCGATATATCGGTATTCTGTTATTAAAAATGCTTTCTTAAAAGATGTACTAATAACGTATCAGACAACGTTGGAAAAACGAATGATTTAATCGTATTTGGCCGAAATTTTGGCTCCATCATTCGAAACGTGTCTACGTACATACGAGTTCGCCTCAACTGTATCAACTTTTACTGTATAAAGTATTTAAGACAGCCGTTAAAGTAGCTGTCATGTACCTATTTTTTTAATGTTTGTAAAGTAGCAAATGAGCATGCAGGCCACCTGATGTTAAGTATCACCACAGCTCATGAACACCCACATTTAACTACAAAAAGGAATAAAGTTATATCCGAGATTGTACATAGATGTGTCAGATGAAGACTAAGATGGTCGTCTCGTTGTGAGCGTAACCGACAATCACACTTCTCCGAGGGCGGCAGTGGTACGTTCATGAACGAGCTATAGTTCTACAACCTATTCGATGTTAAAACAATTATCATAATTTTCGAATTTCGACACATATGGTAATGTTATCGTCATATCTGTCTGTTGCATGATCGCGCATCATGTCGCGAGGAAGGATCCGGGTTTGATACTCGCGCAAGCAAACATTTATATGACTGTAAACCTATTTGACGGCGATCACAGATGTTTAATGTTTTCTAAACCTATTTGAGGGCGATCACAGATGTCTTTAGGCTCGTTTAATGTTTTCATAAACAATTCTACAAAACAAAGCAGTGAAAGCTAGGTCTTACAACCCCCTAATTAACCCTTACCTGTCTTTTCGTAATCCCCCAAATTTTAATGAATGTGATTCGAGCCGTGCGTTACTTTGATAAAGTTAACGCCTGAAGGGAAATTTACTTGTTATTTAGAATCAAACGTTTTGATTCTACATAACGAATAAATTTTCCTTTTTTAAATCTTTTTCCCTTTTGCTAGTATAATAAATTGATAATTAGATATTGTATATGATATATTTTTATAGAAATTATGGTTATTCTAATGATGCAGGTTACAAAAGAGAATAAGACAACATCATTAACGATCCATTAATGTACCACTGCTCGGCACATGTCTCCTCTCAGAATGAGAAGGGTTAGGCCATAGTGGTTAATGATAATGGTATTATGATATTTTAAAGAATATTGTCGTCCTAAGCTAACGCTTTATATTAGCAACCAACGGGAAATTTTCATCTCCTAGAGAAGATTCTCGAAGGAAGAGGATGCCCATGAGGCCCGGTGGATGCCTATTTTCTTCCCCTTTTCTGTGGTGCAGAGAGCCGTAAGGTATGACAGGCTAGGCTAGGGTAAGACGCAATAAAATATTATATTATCGTGTCCAATAGGCCAGGATTTTGTAAACGTGAATTGTAAGCTTTAATATCCGCTATAATGTTTTCTAATGGATAATTTCTTGTTACAGAAGACTCAATCACCAATGAAGATGGTTCGGCTGGTGGTTCTCCGAGACCGCGTAGTCCTCCACGCGCCCCAACGCCCCCATCTCCTTCCAGGTCCTCCCCACGCTCGCCGCGCCTCCACCCCGCTCTGTACCCTCAACAACAAGACCCTCAGGACTCGGACCCTGACGTCGACGAAAGCGACGATTTCGATAAAGACGAAAAAAGGGACCCCAACGCCAATCTCGGGAAAAGAAAGAAAAAGACCAGAACAGTCTTCTCCCGGTCTCAAGTTTTCCAACTCGAGTCGACGTTCGACATGAAGAGATATCTCAGCAGTTCGGAACGCGCCGGTTTGGCCGCCAGCCTCCATTTGACTGAAACACAAGTCAAAATCTGGTTCCAGAACCGCCGTAACAAGTGGAAGAGACAACTCGCGGCTGAACTGGAGGCGGCTAACATGGCCCACGCCGCTCAACGCTTGGTCCGAGTGCCCATCTTGTACCACGAGTCCCGACCGACGTCGATGCCACACACGCCATTGCCGATTCATCCGCAATTTTCCAACGAAACAGGAGTCTACTTCCCCCCTCAAGCGCCGCAGCAGCTGCAGCCGCTGCCCGCTTCCCCCGTCACGTCCCGAGCGCCGCTCTCCAGCTTAGTGTAGTGTCCGCTTGAAGCCGCTGTAAAAACCAACGCGGCTGACGGACCAATTTGAATTCGGAACGTGTTTCTAACTTTTTAAAAGTGGCGCGAACTAGTCATGTGAAAGTGTCAAAATGCCAAGCCAAATCCAATTAATTTTAGTGTATGTTGAATAAGCTTTAGGGATAACTATTATTTTTGTTTTTATTCAACGGAATAGATATGTTTGGATAAATGTAACTGTAACGTACAAAATCGTTGTCGTTCCACGTTTGTATATTATTGTATATAGAGAAATGTTTTAATATTATCTTCTTGTATTTATTCTGTGCTAAGTATAGATAACGTTGTAAATAGTTTAGTAGCAATTCATTGAACTGACTTGAGACGATGTTTCTTGTGAGGTACGTTTTAAAACATGGCGACGCAATAATCGAAATATCTATCGCTGCACTTAATTAGCAATATACAATTTAGAGTCGAATGAGAATAAAAAACAGTTATAAAATATAATTTTTCGTTAATGATAATCAATTGTTAACAAGAAGTGCGTTGTTTAAATTATGTTGTACCATCCTGTAGGTAAGGAGTTAAATGTGCGTGAGTCAATTTGCCATTAATATTTCTGGTAAGTAGGTAGAGTTTAAAAGCTTAATTTTATATATATTTATATAGTAGCTAATTAAAATAAAACTTTTTTTAATATAACATAGAAATAGCAAGGGGACATCCAGCCCGCTTGATGGTGAGCGGTCGCTGTCGCCCTGGACCAGATAACTCCTGCCTGAGATTGACCGCTGCGACGCTACCTGAGCACTAAGTCCGAACGCCTCGTGTCTCTCTCGCTTACCACACCCT
>DWKL01002327.1:0-12888 GCA_018249415.1 Phareas burnsi | reverse complement strand
GGACTATGATGGTCGCCTCGCTATATGTGCGCCTGGCAACCGCACCTCTCCAACCGAAACACAACAACTGCTTTACGTCGGATTATAACGGCGGCGGTGGTACTTCCCCAGGTAAACGATTGTTCTACCACCTATTAGATTCACTTTATTGAGACGTGCCGTCTTAATCTTCAGCATTAGCAATGCATCTTGAATCTGCAAAGGGAAACAACATTAGGCGCGGTCAGGAATTGACTGGGTGACCGCTAGTTGCTAAATTTCATGCGCGGTTCCGTACTTCGAAAAGCACGTTAAGTCGGTTGTTATTATTTGATAGCAAACGTTGAAGCTTGTCCGAAGTCTTGTGGGCGGTTTGAAACTATCTGATACAGGTTGGTCGCTAATCGCATTGAAATAGCGTGGTGGAGAATGCTCTAGGCCTCGATCCTTGCCCAGCAGTGGAATATAAAAAGGATTGTAGTTATGACAAATTGTGGGAGATTATACTCCTTGGCCTTCTGTTTAATCTGCCGGAGTAGTTATATACGATCTATGCAACTGAGCCTTTTTTGGAACCTAACTTGTTTAGGAAGCTAATAGAGTTGTTTACAGTTGTCCATGGGCTGCGTTGCCCACTTAACACTGTGTTGAGCTGTGCGCTGGTTTACTACCTCAATTACATATTTTTTTAATATTACATGTATATCTGGAATTTCATGAATCTGTAAATACTTTGTTTACAAATGTTATTACCCTCTGCCAGGTGCAAATCACATTCGCTATTGTCTATTTCCATTCTTTAGTTGCGTTAAATATAACATATGCTTTGTTATTCCCGAGTTCTATTTCAGTTGAAACGTATGCATTGTAATTCACATTCATTGTTATTATACGAGACGTGAAAGTTTAATAACGACACCATAATAATAATTCCAAACACAGTGGAACAAGAAAAGGTTTTTCTTTCCCCGAACGATTCTTTATGTAACAACTTCCTGCAATCTGTTTAGCCCAAGAGGCTCGGTTTTTTGTGAATTCAAGTGAATTGTAATGAATGTTCAAGTGAATTGCTGAGTGAGTGAGTTCCAGAATAACGTAGCGTACAATAGTTAGAGGTATTGTTTCCCAGAAGAATTCGACGAAGGAAATAAAATGTAGGTTTAATCAAACTCTGCTCGCTAAACTTTTTCTAGGTTTTCCATCTTAGTTCTCAGGTGTAACAATGAGTTATCGACCGCAAGTAGGAATTTGTTCTGTATGAAGCCGATTATCGATGTCCATGAATGTCAGTGACCATTTAACATTAGGTTGGCTACATACTCGCAGTTAATAATGCCCATGGGCAACAGTGACCACTCAATATCAAATGGGCTCCAAGTTACTTATATTACATAAAAAAAGGTCTAATGGAAGTTATATACGTGCTTATTTGCACCCTTCAAACGGTTCGCTTCCCAAAACCGGGGGAAATGTGGAGTACGTCGGGCGTGGTCAGAAGTTGGATGGCTGACCGCTAGTAGCAAAATTTCATTCCCGCTTCCGTGCTTCGGGGGGCATGTTAAGCCGTCGGTCTCGGTGGTAATACCACCGGTGGTGGTTATGGTGGTTATATATGGTGGCAACCTTGCGGGCGGTCTAAAAACATTCAACACGGGTTGACCACTAACCCGTATCCCCACCAATCCGTATTGGAGCAGCGGGGTGGAGTATGCTTGTTCTTCCCACAACTAGTGAGATATAAAAAGGGTTGCAGCCAAACATCCATTCATCCATTGGCCTTTTGAGGTCCACGGCTGGATATAGGCCTGCCTTAATCAACGCAACTATCAGTCCTGTGCCTTCTAAATAAAACGGTTTCCCGCTGTTCTCTCCAAATTATCAGGACTAAGTTACATTCATACAGGAGTGAACTCTTGAAAATGAAAATATGTTATTCATATTCAAACTTTGGCGCGACAAAAGAACCATGTTTATGGATTTACACGCGAGGCTTCACTTTCGTTTATGCCCTCCGAGCTATAATTTTTGTGGGTCACGCGACTTATTTTATGAGTAAACAATGTAGGAGATGTCACCAGCGCCACAGACGAAGTAATCGAATAGACTCATTATAAACAATGCTTTTCCATTCTGTATTTCAACTTGAAATTAATAGTTGTAGTGTGTGTCAACATGTGATATAACTATAGTTCGTCCGGGGAAGTACCACCGCCGCCTTCTTAATCTGCCGTGAAGCAGTTTTTCTGTTTCATTTGAAGAGGTGCGGTTACCGTGCACACTAATAGCGACACGACCATCATAGCCATCATCCTCAGGAGTAGTGACGCACCTACGTATGACTTCAGATAGTTGTTTTTTTTTAGTTTAGATATTTTGAGATTTTGTTTGAGTTTAGATATGGGAGTCCATGGGCTGCAGTGACTACTTAACATCAGTTACTCTAACTTGCTACTCTGTAAACATAAAATAAGTGTTAGTAGTAATATTAATAGTGGTAGTACTCACAGTAGTAATAGTAATTGTAGTATAATTATAAGGGCACAAGGTTCGACGGTAAATGAACAGAAGCGTACAGTTTAATGAAACTAATAACCAGTTTAAGATATTGGTAAATGTTTAAGGTGCTGGTAATATTAATTTGTTTAACTGACATCCAGTTCATTGTATTACTGGCTTCCGTTTGCGAGTTCATTCACGAGAACTTTAGGCTATAAGTGGTCATAACCAAGAGGTAGAACACACGGTAATTTATATCGTTTTGTAATTTACATCGTTTTATGAATATTTTACGTTTAATGCATTATCCTGAATTTGGTGTACAATAAAGAATATTTGTATTGTATTGGATTGTATTGTAATTATGTGATGTCCGCACATACGTGTAACATACTTATGTCTCGATATCGAGGGACGTCTTGATTTTCAAGAGTCATTTACTCTTGATCAGGATGTCAAGTGTACAGATTTTTGGAAAGCGGTCAATAAAGCTCGCGTGTGCAACTAAGCTACTTACTTTGACAACAAAACATACATATATATATATATATATATATAGAAAATCAACAAATGGAATGATTAAATTGATTTTTATATAATTATAATTTATGATTTTTTACAAATCTTTTAATTACTTTTCGTTTAAATTGTTCATTAATGAATAATCTCCACCAATCCGCATTGGAGTAGCGTGGTGAAGTAAGCTTCAGGCCTTCTCTAGTTGTGAGGATAGACCCGTGCCCAGCAATGGGATATAAAAAGGGTTGTAGCCGGTAACTAGAATTATTTGATTAAAAATTAAACTGTGTTTTTTAGGATCCTCTCATTGGCCCCGTTTGACTCCTTTTAATGAAAGCTGGAATCACGGTACATGTTTTTAACCTGCAATCCCGATGTCCACTGCATCGGACCAGGCAACACTATGGACAAGCTTGAATGGTTGAATGTGAAGTGTGGCAAATGTGGCAGTGTGAAAGGACTTTGTTGCAATATTTTAAACGTATCCTACACATTGATATATTTTCACACTGTCCTAACATCGTGTGTTATGAAAGTCGGTGTAAAAGCGCAAAAGTATTTACCGTACACTCAATACCGGGATAAATAATTCTAATTGCATTATTCTAGCTCAAAGGTAGACTCCGAGTGCCAAACTAAAAAATAATTTTTAGTCTATTTTTAAATAAAGTTAGTTTGAGGTTATATGACGCAAGGAAGGCTTTACTGATACAAAATGTTTTCTATGGATATTTTGTACTAAACTTTGTTTAAATAAGCCTAGATATTGTGTCGTAGCTCATTGACATCTGTATAAAAGAACATTGTAGATTATCCCATAGCGTCGTTTTACCGGGATAAAAAGTATCCAATATCGTGTGTTCGCAATTTCTTTCAAATCCATGCTGAAGTTTTAGCGTGATTGAATTATAAACTTCCGAACAAACCCAGATTTTCACATTCATGACGTCAGTGGTATGGTACTTTGTTATGTAAGAAGAATAGCGAACGAGCGTGCAAACCATCTGATGTTAAGTGGTCACTGCACGTGGCCATAGACACATCTAACCTTTAACTGAAGTGATATTTGAGGTCGTATATACATGCGTTACTATTCCTGTGAACGCGTCCCGCGTGTGCCCAGCAACCACATCTCTCCAACCGAAATACAGGAATTGCTTCGCGGCAGATGAGAGCGGCGGCGGTACCTTCTCGGGCGGACTATAGTTCTACCACCCACTAAACCTTGGCTAAAGTAGACATTTTTTTCAACGATGAACAAAGATGTTAACGTTTCACAAATGTTATCTATCATAAAATATGTCATGAATTATAACTCTGCTTCGTTATGTGTTAGTTTCATTAGTCTGCGTATGCCTCGGTATTTCGCGATTTTTTTTTAATGTTTTAAAAGTAGCAATCGTTCACGCGTTCCGCGTGGCGCTGCGGTAACCACTATTACCGACCAGACAGATCTTCAAATGATAAATTAGTACATCTTTTCTGGGTCTGGGTGTTTTTGTATCCATCTTCGTATGTGTCCACGGCACCCACGACACAGAGAAGCATAGCATGGGGCTACGAATTTAGAAAAGGTTAATTATTTATATGTGTTATTTAAAGACAGATTAAACCCGATTCGTTTGTCATTATTTCGAGTACTACGAGCGCTTTACTTACCAAGGTATATATAGCAGCGGCATAGCAGCCTCGACGGAGGCTGCGCCAGCAGCAGCAAGACTGGATGAGGGCCATCTCGAAGACAACCTATAACAAATAAGGTAAGCAATAATTTTCCATAGATTGTATAGCATTCAAGTAGCAAACGAACATGCTTCCCATCTGCACTGTACATGCCGCTCATGGACATCCGTAATCAACTCCAAATAAGATTTTAGTTTCTATTTACCTCCAACTTACAACCTACGTGAAATGATGTGCTACTTTCAAATATTTTTATGTAAGTTTTTAAGTAGCATGCGTGCTTGTAGTCCACCTGTACTTATTGTGGTCACGAGTCTTCCCTCAAAATGAGACGAGTCAGAGCGTAGTCCACCACGCTGGATTGGTAGACCTCTCACACCTTCGCGAATATATAAATACAAATAATAATGTATTATGAAAATGAATGTTAAAAACCTCTGCTCTATATTTAGCTCTGAATTGTAAAGCCGCTAGGTATATCAAACAAATGGGTTGGTGTAAAAAGCTACATAAACAATTAATAACCTTTTTTATGACGTCCTCGGTCAAGGTTTACTCTACAAACATTAATCCACACTTGACTTGCGTAACAGTTAAAATTCAAGGCTACTATTTTGAGCAGTGTTGTACTGCTTATTACAAATTCTTTTTGATAAATTATATATCCAATTGAAATTTATTGTAACATTTAATTTGAGCAATTTTTTTTTGTATTTCCATTCATGTTTTCGTGCGTAACCAAAAATAAATAATTTATTGCTTTGGATGTTACAAATTATATTAAAAAGAAAAAGACACTAAGGCAACAAGGGGCGTCTCAGCTGTTGCTACATGGGTTTGAAACCTCATGTAGCGCTGTTCAGCCACCCCCAGTTCCCTTAGATGTTGCGTGAGAGCGGCTCTACCATCGTCCACCGATCTTTTAACTACATACATTTTGTTAAACAAATAATTTGTGAAATACTAACATAAAATATAAAGCACTAGATTTTCTGCCCGTGGGTCCGTTCGCGTGCACTTTGGGTTAATTAATTAATTGATAATGCGCAATAGTTCTTGATAAAGATGAACCCTACATAAAACCACTTAATATTATTTACAAAGGAACTTTGACCGCTTAGCTTTACGTACTCTTGTTACAGTTTGTCAAAATACAAAATAATACATCCTTCTGCACACAGAGCATAAGGGCTTGTGGGTTGATTTGCAATGTCAAGTGCGTGCGAAGCCGCAGGCAAATTTAGCAAATGAATGAATTTATTCTCTATAGTTATTCCAAATAGTTAATAGAAAGTTATTAATTAAGAACTGCCGTACAATAAACCTGCCAACCATTTTCATCGTACGCTACGGCGCAAACTACCGAAGTGTCAAGTAGAACCTCGAGTTTTGAGAAACGATCTTGCTCAAACATATGAAGGCATTTAAATGTAACTATTCTTTTAAAATGTAAGATATCAATTAAATCTAATGAGTAGTTTCCGTGTTATTCGGAGACAAACATACAAACAGACGAAAATTCTAATAAAATTGTTTTGTGCTCAGGAACCACTAAATAATCCAATACATTTTTTTTATAAATATATTTATAAAAAAAATGAGACAACCCCGTTACAGCTTTGTAATATGTAGTATATATTAGATATTTGCCCATAAGGTGAATATAGTAGGATTAGGATTTTGGAGAGCGTGATGAATTAAATTTATTTAAGTTGAGTTTAAGTTTTTGTTTTCTGTTAAGAAGATAATTATTATTACATATATATATATATATATGTAATAATAATTATCTTCTTAACAGAAAACAAAAACTTAAACTCAACTTAAATAAATTTAATTCATCACGCTCTCCAAAATCCTAATCCTACTATATTCACCTTATGGGCAAATATCTAATATATACTACATATTACAAAGCTGTAACGGGGTTGTCTCATTTTTTTTATAAATATATTTATAAAAAAAATGTATTGGATTATTTAGTGGTTCCTGAGCACAAAACAATTTTATTAGAATTTTCGTCTGTTTGTATGTTTGTCTCCGAATAACACGGAAACTACTCATTAGATTTAATTGATATCTTACATTTTAAAAGAATAGTTACATTTAAATGCCTTCATATGTTTGAGCAAGATCGTTTCTCAAAACTCGAGGTTCTACTTGACACTTCGGTAGTTTGCGCCGTAGCGTACGATGAAAATGGTTGGCAGGTTTATTGTACGGCAGTTCTTAATTAATAACTTTCTATTAACTATTTGGAATAACTATAGAGAATAAATTCATTCATTTGCTAAATTTGCCTGCGGCTTCGCACGCACTTGACATTGCAAATCAACCCACAAGCCCTTATGCTCTGTGTGCAGAAGGATGTATTATTTTGTATTTTGACAAACTGTAACAAGAGTACGTAAAGCTAAGCGGTCAAAGTTCCTTTGTAAATAATATTAAGTGGTTTTATGTAGGGTTCATCTTTATCAAGAACTATTGCGCATTATCAATTAATTAATTAACCCAAAGTGCACGCGAACGGACCCACGGGCAGAAAATCTAGTGCTTTATATTTTATGTTAGTATTTCACAAATTATTTGTTTAACAAAATGTATGTAGTTAAAAGATCGGTGGACGATGGTAGAGCCGCTCTCACGCAACATCTAAGGGAACTGGGGGTGGCTGAACAGCGCTACATGAGGTTTCAAACCCATGTAGCAACAGCTGAGACGCCCCTTGTTGCCTTAGTGTCTTTTTCTTTTTAATATAATTTGTAACATCCAAAGCAATAAATTATTTATTTTTGGTTACGCACGAAAACATGAATGGAAATACAAAAAAAAATTGCTCAAATTAAATGTTACAATAAATTTCAATTGGATATATAATTTATCAAAAAGAATTTGTAATAAGCAGTACAACACTGCTCAAAATAGTAGCCTTGAATTTTAACTGTTACGCAAGTCAAGTGTGGATTAATGTTTGTAGAGTAAACCTTGACCGAGGACGTCATAAAAAAGGTTATTAATTGTTTATGTAGCTTTTTACACCAACCCATTTGTTTGATATACCTAGCGGCTTTACAATTCAGAGCTAAATATAGAGCAGAGGTTTTTAACATTCATTTTCATAATACATTATTATTTGTATTTATATATTCGCGAAGGTGTGAGAGGTCTACCAATCCAGCGTGGTGGACTACGCTCTGACTCGTCTCATTTTGAGGGAAGACTCGTGACCACAATAAGTACAGGTGGACTACAAGCACGCATGCTACTTAAAAACTTACATAAAAATATTTGAAAGTAGCACATCATTTCACGTAGGTTGTAAGTTGGAGGTAAATAGAAACTAAAATCTTATTTGGAGTTGATTACGGATGTCCATGAGCGGCATGTACAGTGCAGATGGGAAGCATGTTCGTTTGCTACTTGAATGCTATACAATCTATGGAAAATTATTGCTTACCTTATTTGTTATAGGTTGTCTTCGAGATGGCCCTCATCCAGTCTTGCTGCTGCTGGCGCAGCCTCCGTCGAGGCTGCTATGCCGCTGCTATATATACCTTGGTAAGTAAAGCGCTCGTAGTACTCGAAATAATGACAAACGAATCGGGTTTAATCTGTCTTTAAATAACACATATAAATAATTAACCTTTTCTAAATTCGTAGCCCCATGCTATGCTTCTCTGTGTCGTGGGTGCCGTGGACACATACGAAGATGGATACAAAAACACCCAGACCCAGAAAAGATGTACTAATTTATCATTTGAAGATCTGTCTGGTCGGTAATAGTGGTTACCGCAGCGCCACGCGGAACGCGTGAACGATTGCTACTTTTAAAACATTAAAAAAAAATCGCGAAATACCGAGGCATACGCAGACTAATGAAACTAACACATAACGAAGCAGAGTTATAATTCATGACATATTTTATGATAGATAACATTTGTGAAACGTTAACATCTTTGTTCATCGTTGAAAAAAATGTCTACTTTAGCCAAGGTTTAGTGGGTGGTAGAACTATAGTCCGCCCGAGAAGGTACCGCCGCCGCTCTCATCTGCCGCGAAGCAATTCCTGTATTTCGGTTGGAGAGATGTGGTTGCTGGGCACACGCGGGACGCGTTCACAGGAATAGTAACGCATGTATATACGACCTCAAATATCACTTCAGTTAAAGGTTAGATGTGTCTATGGCCACGTGCAGTGACCACTTAACATCAGATGGTTTGCACGCTCGTTCGCTATTCTTCTTACATAACAAAGTACCATACCACTGACGTCATGAATGTGAAAATCTGGGTTTGTTCGGAAGTTTATAATTCAATCACGCTAAAACTTCAGCATGGATTTGAAAGAAATTGCGAACACACGATATTGGATACTTTTTATCCCGGTAAAACGACGCTATGGGATAATCTACAATGTTCTTTTATACAGATGTCAATGAGCTACGACACAATATCTAGGCTTATTTAAACAAAGTTTAGTACAAAATATCCATAGAAAACATTTTGTATCAGTAAAGCCTTCCTTGCGTCATATAACCTCAAACTAACTTTATTTAAAAATAGACTAAAAATTATTTTTTAGTTTGGCACTCGGAGTCTACCTTTGAGCTAGAATAATGCAATTAGAATTATTTATCCCGGTATTGAGTGTACGGTAAATACTTTTGCGCTTTTACACCGACTTTCATAACACACGATGTTAGGACAGTGTGAAAATATATCAATGTGTAGGATACGTTTAAAATATTGCAACAAAGTCCTTTCACACTGCCACATTTGCCACACTTCACATTCAACCATTCAAGCTTGTCCATAGTGTTGCCTGGTCCGATGCAGTGGACATCGGGATTGCAGGTTAAAAACATGTACCGTGATTCCAGCTTTCATTAAAAGGAGTCAAACGGGGCCAATGAGAGGATCCTAAAAAACACAGTTTAATTTTTAATCAAATAATTCTAGTTACCGGCTACAACCCTTTTTATATCCCATTGCTGGGCACGGGTCTATCCTCACAACTAGAGAAGGCCTGAAGCTTACTTCACCACGCTACTCCAATGCGGATTGGTGGAGATTATTCATTAATGAACAATTTAAACGAAAAGTAATTAAAAGATTTGTAAAAAATCATAAATTATAATTATATAAAAATCAATTTAATCATTCCATTTGTTGATTTTCTATATATATATATATATATATATGTATGTTTTGTTGTCAAAGTAAGTAGCTTAGTTGCACACGCGAGCTTTATTGACCGCTTTCCAAAAATCTGTACACTTGACATCCTGATCAAGAGTAAATGACTCTTGAAAATCAAGACGTCCCTCGATATCGAGACATAAGTATGTTACACGTATGTGCGGACATCACATAATTACAATACAATCCAATACAATACAAATATTCTTTATTGTACACCAAATTCAGGATAATGCATTAAACGTAAAATATTCATAAAACGATGTAAATTACAAAACGATATAAATTACCGTGTGTTCTACCTCTTGGTTATGACCACTTATAGCCTAAAGTTCTCGTGAATGAACTCGCAAACGGAAGCCAGTAATACAATGAACTGGATGTCAGTTAAACAAATTAATATTACCAGCACCTTAAACATTTACCAATATCTTAAACTGGTTATTAGTTTCATTAAACTGTACGCTTCTGTTCATTTACCGTCGAACCTTGTGCCCTTATAATTATACTACAATTACTATTACTACTGTGAGTACTACCACTATTAATATTACTACTAACACTTATTTTATGTTTACAGAGTAGCAAGTTAGAGTAACTGATGTTAAGTAGTCACTGCAGCCCATGGACTCCCATATCTAAACTCAAACAAAATCTCAAAATATCTAAACTAAAAAAAAACAACTATCTGAAGTCATACGTAGGTGCGTCACTACTCCTGAGGATGATGGCTATGATGGTCGTGTCGCTATTAGTGTGCACGGTAACCGCACCTCTTCAAATGAAACAGAAAAACTGCTTCACGGCAGATTAAGAAGGCGGCGGTGGTACTTCCCCGGACGAACTATAGTTATATCACATGTTGACACACACTACAACTATTAATTTCAAGTTGAAATACAGAATGGAAAAGCATTGTTTATAATGAGTCTATTCGATTACTTCGTCTGTGGCGCTGGTGACATCTCCTACATTGTTTACTCATAAAATAAGTCGCGTGACCCACAAAAATTATAGCTCGGAGGGCATAAACGAAAGTGAAGCCTCGCGTGTAAATCCATAAACATGGTTCTTTTGTCGCGCCAAAGTTTGAATATGAATAACATATTTTCATTTTCAAGAGTTCACTCCTGTATGAATGTAACTTAGTCCTGATAATTTGGAGAGAACAGCGGGAAACCGTTTTATTTAGAAGGCACAGGACTGATAGTTGCGTTGATTAAGGCAGGCCTATATCCAGCCGTGGACCTCAAAAGGCCAATGGATGAATGGATGTTTGGCTGCAACCCTTTTTATATCTCACTAGTTGTGGGAAGAACAAGCATACTCCACCCCGCTGCTCCAATACGGATTGGTGGGGATACGGGTTAGTGGTCAACCCGTGTTGAATGTTTTTAGACCGCCCGCAAGGTTGCCACCATATATAACCACCATAACCACCACCGGTGGTATTACCACCGAGACCGACGGCTTAACATGCCCCCCGAAGCACGGAAGCGGGAATGAAATTTTGCTACTAGCGGTCAGCCATCCAACTTCTGACCACGCCCGACGTACTCCACATTTCCCCCGGTTTTGGGAAGCGAACCGTTTGAAGGGTGCAAATAAGCACGTATATAACTTCCATTAGACCTTTTTTTATGTAATATAAGTAACTTGGAGCCCATTTGATATTGAGTGGTCACTGTTGCCCATGGGCATTATTAACTGCGAGTATGTAGCCAACCTAATGTTAAATGGTCACTGACATTCATGGACATCGATAATCGGCTTCATACAGAACAAATTCCTACTTGCGGTCGATAACTCATTGTTACACCTGAGAACTAAGATGGAAAACCTAGAAAAAGTTTAGCGAGCAGAGTTTGATTAAACCTACATTTTATTTCCTTCGTCGAATTCTTCTGGGAAACAATACCTCTAACTATTGTACGCTACGTTATTCTGGAACTCACTCACTCAGCAATTCACTTGAACATTCATTACAATTCACTTGAATTCACAAAAAACCGAGCCTCTTGGGCTAAACAGATTGCAGGAAGTTGTTACATAAAGAATCGTTCGGGGAAAGAAAAACCTTTTCTTGTTCCACTGTGTTTGGAATTATTATTATGGTGTCGTTATTAAACTTTCACGTCTCGTATAATAACAATGAATGTGAATTACAATGCATACGTTTCAACTGAAATAGAACTCGGGAATAACAAAGCATATGTTATATTTAACGCAACTAAAGAATGGAAATAGACAATAGCGAATGTGATTTGCACCTGGCAGAGGGTAATAACATTTGTAAACAAAGTATTTACAGATTCATGAAATTCCAGATATACATGTAATATTAAAAAAATATGTAATTGAGGTAGTAAACCAGCGCACAGCTCAACACAGTGTTAAGTGGGCAACGCAGCCCATGGACAACTGTAAACAACTCTATTAGCTTCCTAAACAAGTTAGGTTCCAAAAAAGGCTCAGTTGCATAGATCGTATATAACTACTCCGGCAGATTAAACAGAAGGCCAAGGAGTATAATCTCCCACAATTTGTCATAACTACAATCCTTTTTATATTCCACTGCTGGGCAAGGATCGAGGCCTAGAGCATTCTCCACCACGCTATTTCAATGCGATTAGCGACCAACCTGTATCAGATAGTTTCAAACCGCCCACAAGACTTCGGACAAGCTTCAACGTTTGCTATCAAATAATAACAACCGACTTAACGTGCTTTTCGAAGTACGGAACCGCGCATGAAATTTAGCAACTAGCGGTCACCCAGTCAATTCCTGACCGCGCCTAATGTTGTTTCCCTTTGCAGATTCAAGATGCATTGCTAATGCTGAAGATTAAGACGGCACGTCTCAATAAAGTGAATCTAATAGGTGGTAGAACAATCGTTTACCTGGGGAAGTACCACCGCCGCCGTTATAATCCGACGTAAAGCAGTTGTTGTGTTTCGGTTGGAGAGGTGCGGTTGCCAGGCGCACATATAGCGAGGCGACCATCATAGTCC
>DWKL01002326.1:0-12891 GCA_018249415.1 Phareas burnsi | reverse complement strand
AAAAGGAGTACAAAAGGCAGACTTAATGCTAAATAGCATTATCTCCCAGCCAACCTTGAGGATGTGCAAAAAATAACCAAGGCGGTACAGAAGAAAATGGCACAATTATGTGAAGGAAGAGAAAAAGATGTGAAAAAAAAAACATAATTATTCACAAATATGTATATGTATATTTAATTTTTACAATTTGCTCATTTTTTTGTTTACGAAAGACTTCAGCAATGCCTGGTTCACGTCAATTTCGAAGGATAATAACGTTTGATTGTAATATTACGATGTTAGCCATAATTAACGGATTTAAGTTTAAAACTAAGTAACGTTTGAGTCTACCACAAATTTAAAATTAAGTAACATTTGAATCTAACACAAATTTAAAACTAAGTAACATTTGAATCTACTACAAGTTTAAAACCAAGTAACATTTTAATCTACCACAAGTTTAAAATTAAGTAACATTTGAATCTACCACAAATTCAAAATTAAGTAACATATGAATCTACCATAAGTTTAAAAATAAGTAACCTTAACCGATTTGTTGCTATTAAATAAGGGGATTCCCTGAATTCAAATTCAAGAAAGTAAATTTAAACGTTTTGACTGTTAGCGTGGCTGCGGTCTGATTGCCAATCTATCGCGGTTGTTAACTTTTAGTAACACTTATTTTGTCCTCGACTCGATTGGAACATTATAATGAAGGTATCATAAATTCTACGATTTAAAATTTTCATTGTCAATTCTATTAAAATGGTTTGTGAAATCGTGGCATAACATTAAACAAAGAGTCCATTAGTTCCATACTTTGGCCACCACTCTCACATCTAGTTGTCATTAACTTTTAAAATGATATTAAGGAAAGTTTCGAAATTGAAATAATTTAAATTTCTATTTTATAAAAGCGTTGAGAATGAATTAATGTCTTAAGAGATAAATAAAAAAGATAATCAGTAAAATTAACATTACCACAGTTGTGATAAATTTAATACAATCAAGTCTAAAAACGATTAATGGTTTTATAAAACACAGCGTGTAGTCCAAAATTCCACCAGACGCTCCGAAATTATTATCACCCAGCATCGTAATACTTGTCTCAGTAATAAGATGGATGTCATTTTAGCATCTGGTCATAGAACGCTCACAATATGTTTAATTTTTTACATTATACATAGACAAAACGAACGGGATATGATATTGGATTGACGTCTTCTCCCTGTTTTACGCTCATTGAGGCACGTGGAAACACATTTCGATTGCAATCTTAACGGAGGTCTGTCACATATACGCCTTGGTCTGGTGCCCCTGAGGCATTCTGTTCTGTCATAAATCTGTCTCACATTCTGAAGGGTTTGGAACTTCATCACTAAATTAATAATTATGACAATTTCTACACTCATAGCCTCACTAGGATTCTTGTCTCGTGAGTATCATGAACACATACAAAGACGAGTACACAAACGAGACCCAGACCTAGAACAGAAATCCAAATTTATAAATAAGATGTATGTATAGTCGGGAATCGAAATCGGAACCCTCTCCGTATCAGACGGGTATGATAACAATTGCGTCACGCGCGTCATCAATCTGCTTTATCTGCTAACTTTAACAGCAATAGGTATGGTAATGATGGTTTCTCTGTCGAACGTTTCCTCCACAAAGCCTACCATTGTTCATGATCCAGAAGAGTTTCATGAATTAACTGCATGCTTTCACACAAAACACATTTACGATGTCGATCTTATATGATGTGGATCTTTATAATACTAATTTACTACTTATTTTTATACCTGTGACAATCTTTTTTTTGTTTATTTATTAGTAGTTTATTTTCAAGGATATACAAAGAGAAGACTTGTAACTTAAGACAGCATTGTATACCAGTACAATCCATGTGATTATGAGATTTTGATGTTTCCATTGCGCGGTCGTCGTATAATTTTTTTTTATAATCTAGTGTACATTATTTTTACATTCAATCGTTTCAATATAATGAACATATCTTGTAATGAACATATAGCTGTTATCTATAGTTTGGGATCGGATATTTTTTGCGGCCAGAGGTCAGCTCGTTAACAGATTCATGAATCCAATGGAGCGTTTGCTCGAACAAAGGATGATCTTTACGAAACAGGACACGTGGGATTATCGTTGGGACGGATTTTGAAAATCAAATGAATGGTAATGACGGACCGTTAGGTTCGACGAGGGTTCTTACTGATTCGGTAATTATTAAATAAGTACTATATTATATATACTAATATAATAGATCTGAAGAGTTTGTTTGTTTGAACACGATAATCTCTGGAACCACCATACGGATTTGAAAAAATCTTTTTGGATTTGATAGGCCATTAATTGTGGAATGTTTTAGGCTATGTAAGATTACACTACGGCCCTTGTGAGCGGATCAATTAGCATGTAAAATATAGGCAAAAAGGTGTACGAAATGCAACCGAACAAGGATGTGGGCGATCGGTGTGGCCAATGGTTCTTCTTCACCCCAAACGAAGTCGCGAACATCAGCTAGTAATTTATAGAATTATGAATATTTTTTAAATTATTCATAGTACACACATAATATAAAAACCGTGTACTATCTAGTTTGTTCAATAAAACTGCTTATTTCATATGGAAATATCTTCGAACATACCCCAAAATAGAATATTAATTTAGTTAAGCAAACTTAGCGCATAATCATTACTCATCATCATCATCGATCATTAATTATAAATACTCATTCAGTTATGTGATACACTTTCATCATATCCTGGATTAGACCTGTTTAAGAAATGGCATTAAATTGTTAGCGGCCCTTCAACATATAGGATTGTTAGCCTACGATACTTGACTGATTCGTCATAACAGCTCAAAGTCTATTCCTCGGCCCTCATAATGGACTGTATAATTCTAAATAAAGAGAATCCTTTACAAACTAAGTACAATTCCTCTATAAATACTGTCCAGATTATATAAGCAAAAATAGGTATACGTTGTGCGCACGACACTATCAATTTAGTTATATAAACCTCGTTGATTCTCTACATTAACACTTTATGATGTGTCATTACGGCTACGTAATGACAAAGTCCGCATCGGTAGGTGAAACGTTTAATTGTTCCAATTATACGTTACTTGTATTGTCTCGATTTGAGTAACGCATCTTCTGAACTGTTATTCACTGACACGATAAAGTAAACACGGTAATGAGTACAATGAGTACGTACCCAATTTAAAGAGTATGTACTCTTTACCGTACTCTTGCTCGTTTATAGTACTCCGTAGTAGCTGAGTACTACAGAATATATATTACAGTAAAGAGTACGTACCTACTACAAAAAGTACGTTTCGATTATATAATACGTACGCACTACAGAGTACATACCATAGTAGAGATTACGTACCTACCACAAAATGTACGTTTCGACTATATAATAATTACCCACTACAGAGTACATACTAAAGTAAAGAGTACGTACCTACTACACTAAAGAGAACGTACCTACTACAAAAAGTACGTTTTGACTCTATAATAGGTACGCACTACAGAGTACGTACCTACTGCAAAACGTACATATCTACTATGTAGTAGAGACGTACTCTTTACCGTGTTATAAATAACATATATCTGAGAAATTATTTAAAATCCATATGTTGTTAATAATATTGATGTTGATTTATACTAACCTAACTTAAAGATAAGTAAGATGAGGTTTCTTACATACGGTTAGGATATTGGAGTTTCAGTGTCCACTTAACGTCAGGTGGGCTGTGCGCTCTCTGGCTACATGTGTAACATAAAAAACAAGCTTGTGGTAAACCCGATAACAGCTGGCCACTCAAATTAAAGGTTTGTACATAAATTGAACGGAACAGTGATAAAATTCAAGGTTGACCTTGGGAATATTAATTAATCGGATAAAGTTTCGAGAAATGTTTTAAATTTAGTTTACCTCTAATATAATTTAATCTTGAAATAATTACTTAAAATAGCATCGTTGAAAACAAAGAAAAAAATTGAGTTTATATATATTTTTTTTATGTTGAAGAATAGAAAACATGCGTGCAGGCCTCATGGGAAGTGGTCACTGCAGCCCATGGACGCCCACATCTAACCTAAAATAAGACGAAAGTCTTATCTGTTGTCGCACATAAATGCGTAACTACTCTTGAGGAATAAGATGGTCGCCTCTCTATAAGTATGCCCGGCTACCGCATCTCTCCAACCGAAACACAGCAATTGTTTCACGGCGGATTATGAGGGCGACGGTGGTACTTCCCCCGACGAACTATAGTTCTACCACCTTTACAATCTTAATATTAAATTCAAATATGTAAAATAATCATACCACTAATTTGACAGAGTCCTGTACTTTGACTACGAGAATAAGGCAGCCACTAATAGTTGCTACGGCCCCACTAAATATTGAGTATGGATTCTTTGCTCAAGTTTTCGTATATTATACAATTTTCAATAATATTATAGTATTGTGGGAAAATATAAGCACCCTGTGGAATACTTTTTACACTCATAGCCCCACATTAAGATTCCCCGTGTCATGGACACCATGAACACATAAAACCACACAAACAAAAACCCGCAGACCCAGAACAGGAATCTAAATTCACCATTTAGATGTCTGTCTGGCCGAGAATCAAACCCGCAATCCTCGGCGTGTCAGACCGGTACAATGACCGCTGCGCTACGCGAGTCGTCAAATATAAGTTAAAAATATATAAGCGTCAATAAAGCTCCACTTGGAGCACAGTGCCGTAGGGTACAAGTAATAGGTAAGAGTAGAATGTCCTTAGTACGTCCGACAGCAGGGCGAATGTTCTCACTTCATCTCAAAGTTACTCTAATACCGATCTCACGTAGGACATCTATGCCTGCCAAATGGGATCTGTAATTCATCAATTACTATCACATGGGATCGTCAATCATCTATCATATGGTATGCAGTGATTTATTAACTGTCTCTCAACACCAGTAGGACTGCACGTCCGTTCGCTACATCAAAATAGGCAACAAGTTGAGGTTAAATACGGATAAATTCATTGGCATCCTTGTAAATATTCCTCGCTGTTTGTTTATAATAAAATATTTCCACGTGAACAGCCCCTAACGCTTGTAACTCATACCGTGTGCAGTTTTTTAGTTGTAGACCAAAAAAAGTAGCACGTTAATACTTTAAATTCTTCTTGTGGCGAGTCTAGAGCCAACGGAGGTCGGCCATCAATTTTTTGCTCATATGGTTGCAACCTATTTTATGTAACTGCTGGACAGGAGTCACTCCCCACAACATAGAGCGGCCTGGAGCACACTCCATCACGCTGTGGCAATGCGGATTGGTAGAGATACGGGCTTACGGATATTTTGAAACCCCCCGCAAGGCCTTCGACAAGGTTTAACAACTGGCATCCAATGGCACCAACCGAGACCGACCAACTTAAGTATCATTTGAAGCGTAGACGCGTGCATGAAATTTAGTCATCAGCGGTCACCCATACAATTCCCGACTGCGCGCGATGTTGCTTAACTTCGTAGATCGGCTGCGATCTAAACCTTAGGGCTGTGTGTGCTACACTTGCTTATTTACTTTATATGTAAATATTTTTTTAAGTTTGTCAGAAAATTAATTTTCATTTATGTATCATAAAAAATCATATTCAAATGCTCTTTTTTCAGGAGAAGAGATTTTTTTTTTTAAAGATTTTCTGTCTTACATTACCTTTAATATTAAAATCCTTTTATATTTTCTTCACGTTATATCATCCACCTTTCGCGGAAACTACAATAGTTTCCTTTTGCGCCTTCGATAAAGTAATCCGGATAGGGTGTGGGCGAGCTGTCGAGATAACGGTCGCGTTTTCCGCTGCTTTCGTTACAACTCCGGCGGCTTTTCTATATGAAATTCAGGATTTTCTTGTCGACATTAGTATGAAAACCGAAAATAGCCTTTAATATGGAAAATTTCCTTTAGTTCAAGCTGTATGGAACCCTTTATAAACATGTAGAAAGTTTTCAGTTCAAAGTATTTAAAAGGAACAGCAACAATTAAGCCTGAAGAGGAAAAAAACTATACTGATTTCAAGGTCGAAACTTGATGTTTTCTTTATACATTTTTATATTTTTCGTAGATATTATTAATCAAGATTTTTTTATGTTAAAAAATAGGTAAATATAAATTGAGGAAATCGTACAAGAAAAGCGGATGATATATTTATCGCTCCGAAATTACATTCCATAGCTAAATAGGGAAAACGTCCGCGCTCCTCTCAATCACAACTGACACGTATCACGTACAGACCGTCCGGCCCTCCCCACCTGGAGGGTAAACGACCACGTGACCCATATCCGAACACCGACTTTCACCGACGGCCGTTCACCCGGGAACCGTCGAGTCGCACCGCTCCAGTTCCAATTTGGAACCGCTCACCCACCCGCCCCGACCGACGCTCCGCTCCATTCCGTTCCGTCCATTAATTGGGACGCATTCCAATTAAGTCCTCGTTACATACGCCTCTTACGCAATTATCGCCGGACGGTTGAGTCGTTCACGGCGCACGTTTGATGTACGCGACTCCGATCTAAGTATGCGTGTAGACGCACCGCTGTACGTTTGTACGCGGAAAATAAAAGGATGTTCCTTTGTTGGTTCTGCCATTCCGGTGAATAGTATTGAGTGGGAATTTAATGAGAGTGGAAGTAAGCTGAGATATAAAGACATTTTTTTACCTTTGCTCCCGTGAGAATTGGAACATTTTAGTTCTGGTATACATTTAGTGTTTCGTAATTATCGAATAAAACGATTAACTTATCGGTCTGATCTCTTATTGATATCGTAAACATTATACAATATTGTCATAGATCCATTTCGATTTATTATAGTCGAATAATGCTTTAGTGGCGACTTTGGTCACGACACGACGTTAACGATAATCGTCGTCGTACGAAATGAAGTTACGTTTTAAAACGAAGTCGTATATTCTATTTGTATTAAAGGGTACCTTTGTGATGTTTGTCGCTCGGGGTTGTTGCACGATTAATCAGTTACGATTGCGTTGAGTTCAAGTCGCTAGTTACGACAACTGTTTCGAACCGCTCGTAGAGTTTGTCGGATTTAATGATAATGATAGAACTTGTCACTTTTTCCGCTTGGATTTTTGGATTCATTTCGATAGATGGATATGTTTTGATTTCAAATAACACTTTTCGAAGCAGTTGCACCGATGTTTTGTTCGAATTCAATGGAGTCAGCTATAATAATGTATTGTGATGGAAGTTAATTTTGAATGAATCTTTAACTTACCTTTTAAACTTATATTTAAATAAATAATTATTGATATATAATCGAAATCATCTGTGAACATCGAATCATTTGTAATAAATTTGATATTATATTAAAAGCGCGACATTCCTATTTGAAATTTAAGTCTTAGAAATATATTATATTAATTATCAATAGGTTGTAGAATTATAGTTCGTCCGGGGAGGTACCATCGCTGCCATCACAATCCGCCGTGGAGCAATTCTTATTTCGATTCTAATAGTGTGGTTGTCAGGTACAAGCATGGCGACCATCCTAGTCCTCGAGGGTAGTAACGCGTCTAAGTGAGACCTCAGATAGAAGTTCACTTCTATTTAGGGTTAAATATGGGTGTACATAGGCTACAGAGACCACTTAACAACAGATATCTCGTGTGCACGCTCGTTTGCTACTCTTCTCACGTACGAAAAAATCAGTGGTCTCAATATCCACTCTACCATACCAGCCGTATGAGTTAATAATAAACGGCTCATTATTCAAAAGTCCATTAAAGTCGATAACCAATTTCTGTCGCGTGATTCGTCGGATATATAAATACGCGAATTATAAGATACGTAAATTACTTACCGTTTTACGAGATTTTAACCGAATCAAATCGTGCTATTTCCAATTGATAAACAGAATATTCTCATCGTAAGACATCAATTTAACCAATAACATTAAACGCTTAAAGTACTTTATCAGAACCGACAGTGACTTTTTAATGCGACTCGCACAAGTGTCTCTGTGAAACTTTCCCATTTTTACAGTAATAATTTATTTTCAATAAGCCAGTTACGAAGTTGTCAAATATTTATTTTGGACCGCCCGCGGCGCCTGGCGCTTTATGAGGGATCGTCCTTATATCTCATTTTGTAATATGATAAGCTTAAAGGGCAGTTACGGTTACAGAAAAGCAGAGAGAATTAATTGCGATTTTTGAAGTACGACTTTTTGTTTGCCTTTTATGATCTTGTAACTGCCGGTTCCAAAATGGCAGGAATGTGTTAATTTCGGTTTTTGAAATAAGACTATTACTTTGCCTTTTCTACGGGGCATCGTCTTGAATTGATTTACCATTACGTTGTTTCTTCTGCGCATGCGCGGCCACTGTCACTTATAATTACGGATTGTAATCAAAAGTTTTTCACTTGAATTTTATTTAAAATAATGTTTTCATACATTTAATACATGATGATGATGAATTGAACTCAGCTTATTTATTAATTAATATATTTAGAAAACGAGCATGCTAGCCGCCTAATAGTACGTGGTCGCTACTATCCGTGGACATCCGTGACCAACTAGAACAGGATCGAACTCCTACCCGAGTTCGATCATGGATGACGCTTAACACTGCCGTTACTACGTGGAAATCGGTGTGACGGCAGTCGGAGACTCTGGAGTCGAACCACGAACGGTTCCACCACCTTTAAAAGTCAATCATAACATCAGTCATTATGCCAAAGAGGTTCGCGTCGTCCGCGCGCAGAGGTTTTTTCTCGTGTCGCGTCAATAGCGATCATCAATCATCCGACCTGTGCTGTAAGTGCTCCGTTCAAACCCGATCATTCGTCTTATTAATTTGAATTTATCAAGACTTATTTGTCGCGTAACTTCTTAATTGGTTGTCGTTTGTCTGGCCATCGGTCTCTCTCCACAACTGCGAATAGTTAGTCACGTCTTGCGAAAGTTTTAAAAGCTTAAATTGTACGACAGTTATCTAATTGAAATGAGGAAAGCTGGTAGAGCGTTTGGACAATCGGTTTCACTGGTACCACCCCTATAATTCTGTCTCGTGACAGAGGCGTTAAACCATGCTTCTGGTTGTTCTGCATATTCTGGTTTGAAGAGTGTGTTAGAGGAGAGACACTTACACGAGGCGTTCCAGCTTAGTCGTAAGGAGTAACAACACATCTGTGGACTTTAATTTTATTTGAGGTTGATTATAAGTGGCGATGGGGGGCAGTGCCCAGTGCCAGTCAGACGGATCGCATGCTCGATTGCTACTTCTATTTTATAGAAAACACCGGAGCCAACTATTTGAAGCGTCATAATAAATACGAAAGCGCTTAGAAAAAATAAAATCAGCGGCCATTCATCTAAGGACAGAGTACGCTCGTTTGCAATACTGCTAAGATCTTCATCATCATCATCAACCCATTAGTATCCCATTGCTGGGCAGGAGTCACCAGAATGAGACGGGTTAGACTATAATCCACCACGCTGGTCAAATGCGGATTAGCAGTTTTTATACACTTTCGAGCATTTTACAAAAAACTCTCAGATGTGCAGGTTACGATATTGTCCTTCAAAAGTAATTGATAATAAATTTCTAATTCGCACATAAATTCGAAAAATCAGAGATGCGTCCGGGATTCGAAATCCGGACACTCAGCGTGAAAGCTCGGAATCTTAACCACTAAGCTATCACTGCTTATTATCTTAGTTGACCTTAATCAAATGAACAAATCTAACATTTCCTGCAACACAGTTTCGATGTGAAAACGATTATTACACGTATAACGCAAATTATTACACGTATAATATAATTCGTACGTCTACGTACTAAACATAGGTTATTATCCTGGAATGCCCTGGATACTAGAGCGGCCGACGTAATTTTAGACACGAATAGCACCCACCCTAACAAATTCTCGCCCGGCACGCAAATATTACTCCCGGCTAGGAATTAAACACGGAATACCTAGGACAGAAAGCATGCGTGCCCCGAGCTTAATTAAAATATGAATACCTACATCCTACGCTATCTACTAACGTAAAATGTATATCTTATTGCTTGTACATATGTAAATCGTTAACCACGTGTAGGACTTCGGGAAACGACCGGCAATTTGAACCTATTGTTCAGTGACTCGGAAACGTTTTATCCGAGTCTTGGACGCATTTTATCGATTTCGGGAATATTAAAAATTTTATCACTACGTAATCAGTAAAAGAAAATTGTAAGCCGTAACCACGTGTAGGACTTCAGGAAGCGGCCCGCCATTTGAACCTATTGTTCAGTGACTCGGAAACGTTTTATCCGAGTCTTGGACGCATTTTATCGATTTCGGGGAATATTAAAAATGTTATCAGTAGATAATCAGTAAAAGAAAATCCACTGAAAATTATATCACAAAGCTCTGACCTCGATGATAGCTTCAACACTTTTAATGGGTTTTAAGATTATAGGACAGTGATAATAAGTAAAAGTTATTTTAATTGAATTATAACCTAAATGAATTTAATCTGTGTTGAATTCAATTAGACTATATTAAGGTTATATTTTCGAAAGTGAACCAAATTTAAACGGTGGATAAGTTTAAATTATTTGTATTTTTTTCTTTTTTTTATGTTTGTAAAGTAGAAAACGAGCATGCAAGCCACCTGATGTTAAGTGGTCACCACAGCCCATGGACACCCACATCCAACCTCAAACAAAACTGAACTTCCGTTTGAGGTTGTACATGTATGCGTCACTACTCCTGAAGACTATGATGGTCGCCTCGCTGTATGTGTGCCCGGCAACCGCACCTCTCCAATCGAAACACAACAATGCTTTACGGCGGATTATGAGGGCGGCGTTGGTACTTCCCCGGACGACCTATAGTTTTACCATCTTCTATGGCATATATCGAAGATGTCTTCGGAGGAGTCGAAAGGTTCGACCGCCTTTAAATTATTAATAGATTGTAACATTAAAGGGTCCGTCGATAATTGTATATGTACAACACAACAATAAACCGCATAAATATGATTAACGCTTGACTCAAGTCAGAGCGCGCGTAATTCCACGCATCTATAATACGGGCCGGATTATTGTTTTCCCGTTACAAAGAGATCATTCCGATGCCGGATTCGGCACAATGCGTTCATTCGACAGCCACCGCCATTGTTCCGGCGTCGGTGGCAACAAAAGAGGTGTTTGCATAATATTACTACCCGCCAACGGCGCATTAAGGTATCAAGCCATCAATGGCTTATAAATCGTTGTTCGGATACCCGACGACGTTATTGAGATATTCGGTTACCTTCCCTTATTGAGATGTTCGCGATGAATATATTAAACCAGCTGGGTGAAGCGGAATATTATTCATGACTTTATACTGTTATGTCGTGTCGACGGTAAAATAACGTTTTTTTTTTTTTTTTTTTTTAAGAAGACCGGAGAAATTTTAACGGATTTACGCCTTTTGTTTGGTGTCTTCTTCTTTCAAACATTTTTAATTCGGAAAGCTATCCAAAAAGGCAAAGTACTGTTAATAGAAAACATTTAAGAATTATCATACTGTTATTATTTTTAACAAACGCTTTTTACGCTCCTAGCCCCACACTAGGATTCTCCATGTCGTGGGTGTCACGGACACTTAACAGACGAGTGCACTAACACCCAGGTCCAAGACAGAAATCTAAATTCATCATTTAGATGTCTGCCTGGACGGGAAACGCACACGGAACCCTCAGCGTGTTAGACCAGTAAGATTATCACTGTGCTACACGGTTTTGGAGATAGATATGTCACAGATAAATCCATTTATTATTTATACATGTTATAAACGAAAACCAATAAAAACAAAACAAACTCTCGCGATGTGGTCGCGTTTTTGTTTCCGAAAAATTTCTCGTATTTGACGAAAGTGACAAATCGTTCGAATTATCGGAGGTGATCAAGAGTGAAAGTGTGCTGTTTAAAAACAAAACCAGTAGCAGTTCGAGGTGAACATTCGTTATTTCCGTTGACGGCACGACTGGTGGCGATCGCGAGCTTACAGTACTTCTTATGTTTGTTGACTTCGTTGGTTGTTCTAGCGTCTGACCACCTATAACGTAGACAATGCAGCGCTGCAGTAATGGCGTGGCTACGCCTATGGAATAGGTTGTGCCGGTTGCACTTTGTTAGGTGGTAGAACTATAGTTCGTCCGGGGAAATGTTTAAAAAGTAGCATACCATCATGCAGTCCACCTGATGTTAAGTGGTCACTGCAACTCATGGACACCTACATCTAACCTCAAACAGGACCGACGTCCTATCTGAGATCGTACGTCGATGCGTCATTACTCCTGAGGACTAAGATATTCGCCTCGCTGTACGTGTGCCCGGTAACCACACCTCTCGAACCGAAACACAAAAACTATTTCACGGCGGATCATGAGGACGAGGGCGGTACTTCCCCGGACGTACAATACATAGTTCTACCACCTATGAATTTTCCTACTATTAGTTAATAATTAATACCAAATACTAAATACAATAATGTTATCTCTTGACGAAGAAACGTAACGTTAAATAGCATTTTATTAATATTTAAATTTATGATACAATTATATTTACGATTATGAGTTTGAAAAACGTGATCGTGAATCACAAATATAGATCCAATCGTACACGTGGAGATATACAATAATTGAAAGTTGAAGCCGATTCAGGTGCAATGAAAGCGTTTTCAATGCGTAACGCCAGCTTAGATTATGTGGCGATACACTCTCTAAGCCGTTTCTCGGTTTGAGCTACATTCATAGTCTCCTATATCATTATGTATGTGTCTACAAAGAGAAAGGGCTTTAGGTATTCTAACTTGATATGCAT
>DWKL01002325.1:0-12892 GCA_018249415.1 Phareas burnsi | reverse complement strand
TTTAGTCTATATATATTTTATGTCTGGATATTAGTTGACTTAACTGTTATAGAACGTTGCAGAGGTACATTAACGCTTTCTACCCTCACAGCCCTACACTAGAATGTCCTGTGTCCTGGGTGCCATGGACACATAAAAAGACGAGTACACAAACACTCAGATCCGCCCGGCCGCAATTCTAGTCGGGAACCTTCCGTGTGTCAGGGCGGTATGCTTGTCGCTGCGCCACGCGGATCGTTGTAAAAGAAAAAGCAGCGATGGCCTAATGGTTAAGATTCCGGCTTCTCACACTAGGAAGCCAGAATTCGAACCCGCTTGCGCCTCGGATTTTTCGAAGTTATGTGCGTATTATAAATTAATTATCACTCGCTTTAACAGTTAAAGAAAAACATCGTGAGAAAACCTACATGCCTGAGAGTTCTTTGCGAAGTTCCCGAAGGTGTGTGAAGTCTACCAATCCACACTTGGCCAGCGCCTATAGCCTAACCTTTCTCATTCTATGAGACGACCCATACCCAGCAATGGAACATTAAATGGTTGATGATGAAAAGAAAAAGGGAGCCCATTTACCTTCTTTTAACCCCAAGTCGAAACTTGTAACGTTCGGCAGCGGACCCAAAGGACCTGAAAAGGACAAACACAGTTTGTTAAAAGTTACGTTCATAAACATTGGCTGAATATATTTATGTCTATATCTATATTTCACGACGAATTTCGTACCCGTGTCTCCCACAGTTTTTTATGTTTAAAAAGGTGGCCGCTGCAGTTCATGGACACCCACATCTAACTTCAAACAAAACTGAAGTTCTATCTGTCGTACGTAGACGCGTCACTCCTGAGATTTAAGATGGTTACCTCGCTGTATGTGTGCCCGGCAATCGCACCTCTTCAACCGAAACATAAAAACTGCTTCACGGAAGATTATAAGGGAGGTGGTGGTACTTCCCCGAACGAATTATAATTGTATCGCCTATCAATTGAAGAGCAGGACCAGACTTTCTCCACAATTGGGGAAGGCCTGTAGCGTATTGCTCAAATACGAATTAGTGGAAGGAGATACGGGTTAGAGATTAATCCACAACAAATGATTTCAAAACCTCCAGTAAGATTATGTCCCATCCAAGTCCCGACGCCACCGACGTTCCAGAATTTTATAGATCCAGACACCGCACCGTTTAACACTGTTGTTACAACACAGAAACGGGAACGCCCGAGGTGACGCCGCAGTCGAGTCGCGAATTACTCAACCATCTTTCTAATAATTAGATCACCTTACACGAAGGGTAAATAATATTTTTCCTATACGATCATTTTCCGCCAATTTTGCATTAGAAATAAAATGAAATATCACGAAATCTTACGAATACGAACCTAGCGTGGACATAAGAAACACGATGCTAAAAGACAAAAGGATCCCTTGACAATAAAATGTTTGTACAAAGAGAAAGCAAAATTTTATAAAATGACTTTCCATCCCCGTTGTCAGGAAACAAATAAAATCGGCGCTTTCAAAGCAAGTACCCATATTAAAAACTTGATCCCGACAAATATTGTGCAAAGGTACACTCGATCTCAGGGGTCGCTTCCGCCCTTATTTTATTCGGGTGTGTTGTGTTGTCTTACAATCTGATTGCAAGGTTTCTGCAAAAACTTGCTATTAGAACAATGTGATATGTGTGATAATGAGTTTTACATTACCTCATTAAAAATCTCACGTCTTATTTGATATTTAATGAGTTGATGGAATGTAGATAAATTTCTGGCGATGTGTGAATACAATCCGGCTCTTTGGAATAATTAATTGACTATGAAACTAATTACAATTAGGTTCAGCGTTGTTGACTCAAAATATTTGTAAGATGTATTTTTCTATGGTTTTACCACTTAGACAAATTTCTTAGCGTAAAACATTGCTTAATGTAATTAATTACTATTTTTACATGTTATTATCTCAAACGTATAGCAATAGGTAGTAGAACTGTAGTTGATGACGAACTCATGATACGTTGTGAAGCAATTCTTGTGTTTCGGTTGGAGAGAGGCGGTTGTCGGTTACAGTTATAGCGAAGAAACCATCTTAAACTTCAGGAGTAATAGGACGTTTTATAGAGCACACATACGTAGGGCATCAGGTAACATCTTATCCACTAATTCAGGTAGCCTGCACGCCCGTTTGCTACTCGTCTCGCATAAAAGGATATTCATTATAGACAACATTTTAAACTCGTTTTGTTAGTACATCAATTACGTATTACCAACAATTTTGTAGTTACCTTTAAGGTATTTTCCGTAAACATTGCTACTTGGCAGCGTGCCGAAACTTCAAAGCCCTCTACAGTACACAGAGGGAATCCCAGAGGCGCAGTATGGAACCTGAATAAGTTATGACAACGTGTTTTCCTCTAGAGCCTTCCTGAACCCGCCGTAGTTACTTTCTATTTTTTTTTTGCCGAATGTATCAAATATAAATACAGTGATACGGCAAGAGCTGAGAGTAGATAGATAAGAGATGTGTAGTATGAAAGTAGCAAGCGAGTCACTGCCGCCCATGGACAACTAACACATATCATTTTTTACTCCCCCTTATTATTTTAATTCATAATAATGTCCCATTATAGTTTACAAATTAATCAAACACTTCTACACTCATGTCGTGGGTGTCATGGACACATACAAGTCAAATACACGTTTGTGTACTTGCCTGTCGTGTGTCCAAGTGTTTACACAGACCCAGAACAAAACCCTAAATTCCTAATTTAGATCTGCTTGGCCGGGAATCTAACCCGGTACTCATTGTGTCAGACGAGCATGGTAACCGCTTCGCCGATGGGTGTCGATATCTCTTATAAAATAATACAACTTTAGGAGTAGTAACGTATCTACGCTCGACCGGGAATCAAACCCGGATAACTCCGCGTATGAGACCAGTATGGTGACCGCTGCCCCACGGGAGTCGTTATTACCTATTAGTTACGTAATTACATCTCTTCTAGAAAATTACTATTAAAGGAACCTTTTTACAAAATTGCAAGCAATCATCCGCATAAGGAGTAAAGAGGTATTCTAAATACCGACCCTTGCAGTAAGAGCATGAATACAAAACAATGACGGCAGGAGGGTCAATTTGTAATTTCTTAAATACTTACCAGCGAGGGGGGCTCGGTTTTATTTTCTCTTCGTGGTATTGAATATCCTTTTCCATATTAGACTTTTGCTTAAGCTGTCTAAAGTGTTTGTTCTCTGTTCGATTACGCTGAGTAAGTACTAAGCTAAGTAAGCTAAGTGCTTACTGTGTTGATGACCCGTATGGCGCAGCGGTTATAATAGCAGTATAACACGCAGAAGGTTCCGAGTTCAACCCGGCCAAGCGGATATCGAAATGATGAATTAAGATTTCTGTTCTGGGTTTCGGTGTTTACGTATTTGTATTTGAATATGTCCATGGTACCCACAACACAAGCTTTTTTGACGCTTTCTACCCTTATAATTCCACACTAGGATGCCTCGTGTCGTGGGTGCCATGAACATATCCAAGACGTGTACACAAACGCCCAGATCCAGAACAGAAATCTAATTTCATAATTTAGATGTTTGCCTGGCCGGGAATTGAACCCGGAACCCTCTGCGTCAGACCGGTGTGGTAATCGTTGAGCCACGCGGGCCGTCGAATTGTATGTCATTGGCAACACGTATCAATGGTATATAAATTCATTATATAAAACCGGAACCCGGCGTAGTCGCAGAATTAATTACTTTACCACTCGGTGGTGTGTGACCAGTAGGTAGTACGGACGCTAAGGTGAGCACTAGGCTGTAGGCTCAAGTGCGCTTCCCGAAGCGTGGCGGTGTCGCGTGTCGGCCTCGCCCTCGGCATTGGGCGGGCGGCAATGCTCCGCCAGAGGTGGCAGTAAACCGTAGTGCGGCGGGAAATGAACCGTTGAGGCGAGATTCTGATTAAATCGATTTCTTTTAATCTAACGTTATATATTTTTATAAATTACTAGATATTAAAATTCAGACAGTCTTTATAACACGCCCATGTTCCATAATAAAGGTTGTTAAACAGATGTACCAACATCTGTTGAATACAAAGTTTAGATCGCTATGCCCTTTGACATTTTTTTCTGTTTGAAGAGTGGCAAACGAACGTGCAGTCCACCTGATATTAGGTGAACACTAACCCCACCCCACCTACCCACATCTAATTTCAAACAAAACTGAAGTTCTGTCTGAGGTCGTATGTAGATCGTTCACTACTCCTGACGACTGAGATGGTCGCATCGCTGTAAGTGTGCCCAGCTGCTGCTTCACAGCGCATTATGAAGACTGTGGTAGTAGCTTCCCGGACGAACTATAGTTCTACCATCTAGACGTATATATTTAAAATACATACAGACATATTATCAAATGTATCCTACGTGTGTGAAAAGTATTATTTTTAGGAATGAAAAAGGTAGATATTACAGTTTAGCCCTACATGATAATACCAGACTTGATGTTGTGTTGCCATGATGAAAAAGAATAAATATTATGTTACCCCTTAATAATTAAATGTATAATACAGAGTTAAAAAAACTTATATTTAAATAGAAAAATCTCTTAATTGCCTGAATAACCTGTCATTTTAAAGATATTTATATGAGTGTGATGAAACCTGGGATACAACTGGTTACTACCTATAACCTTTTATAACCAAAATTCTAGGCTATAAAAATAAATAGCTGAACGATATAAACAGAAAAGGTACGAAGTAGGCCTCAGGCTATGAACTATCAGAAGGCATTGACACAAGCCTTGGAGGACAGGCGGTGCCCTTAAATTAGGGCATTACTCTATGTAACATTTTATATATTATATCTAAATAAATACGACATAAAATGAAAATATTTACTTGCGTAAAACACGGTACATGCCAGAACTCATTTATCAATGTTAAGGCTTAATAATGATGTATCATCTTATCCGAAGATTTAAGGTAGAATTTATTTACATTTTGATAACAATTGGCGTAAGTGAGACGTTAATGCTGTAAGGATTAACGTCTCTGGTTAACAATAATATGGTAAATAATTATAATTTCATATTAATAACAAAGATTTGCCAAAGAATGATGTTTAAGAAGTTTATAATTTAAGGGCAAGTAGTGCGCTTTTATATTTCAATAAAATAAACTTTTTAAACGCGCATAGCCCCACGGCGTGTGGAGATCGTAACCGATCTACAAAGTTAAGCAACGTGGGGCGCGAGTGTCAATTGGATGGCTGACTAGGCTAGGGACTACATTAATGCGCGCTTCCATGCTTCAGAGGGCAAGTTAAGCTGTCGGTCTCGATTGTTATCATTGGATCGAAATCATTATATATAAAAGGTCGTATGGGCGATTTGGAAACATCCGATAAGGGTTGAGTACTAACCCGTATTTTGCTCGACCAATCTGCATTGGGACAGTGCGATGGAGTAGGTTCCCAACGTTTCCCAGTTATCCAGAGAGTACGCGCCTACGCCCAACAGTAGGACATAAATAATGGTTGCAGCTACCTAATGTTATAATGGTATAAAAATAACAATAAAAAATGGAATGATCAATTCCTTCACACGTCAAGTGTGTCTTATAGAAGAAAGATTAATATTACTGCTTTCTAGACTGTAGAGTATCGAAATACACGAAACATTCTGAATTAGCCGTCCGGGCCAGCAATCCATCGTGCGTGCATAGTTTAAGTAAACATGTTTATTTGCTGTTCATCAGTTATCCGATGGACTACATACCCGCTCAATTATTATTTTTCGTATAATGGAAATATTGATATAGAATGATGCTAATTGATCGATGCCAGCCACGCATATCTGCAACGAACTCTATTTAGAACAGAAGAAGGAAAATATTACATATATATATTTTATAAGTGGTAGAGCTATAGTTCGCCCGGGGAAGTACTACCGCGCCCTTATAATCCACCGTGAAGCAATTTATTATCATTCCATTAATGTCCCTCTGTTGGGCAAGGGTCTCCTCTTGTGAAGTAATTATTGTGTTTCAGTTGGAGAGAAGTGGTTCTCAGGTAAACTTAGAATGAGGCGGCCATCTTAGTCCTCAAGGGTAGTGACGCATCAACGTACGAGATCAGACAAGGCTTCAGTCCTGTTTGAGGTTATATGTAAGTGTCCATGGGCTGCAGTGACCACGTCACATCAGATGGCCTGCACGCTCGTTTGCTAAAAGAACACATACATAAAAAAACATGCGTTGCTACTCATGAGAACTAGAACAGATCGCCTTGAAGAAGTTTATCAACCTTACTACGCCCTTCACACCCTTTAAATCAAAACACAGCAGCGGTAAATTGCCGCTAGCAGGGAAAACTAAAAGAAGCCGCGTAGTCCCCGTAAGCGAATCTCAAAGAGTTCTATCACCTTGAGAATACTAATGTGATACTAAAAACAAAAATATTGTTCATCTGGTTCATCCAAAACACTTAAGTTCTTTGTTCTTCGCCTCGAAACAGAGCTATTCCTAATTAGAAATATTACTCGTATTTAGTCGGAAGTCCTCAATATTTCTTCCTGTATCTGTATGCGCTTGTATTTCTAACTGGTGGATAAATAAACATGCATTGTCGATACAAAGAAATATTTATATACAATTATATTTCAATAGACGGATGTTGTTTTGTATTATTGCAGAATGTTTGCGGCGCAAATTAACGTGTATAAAGGTACTTATACATACCTACTCGTAATGTAAAGTGAATATTGTAGGCATAAAGTCCAAATAAATTTATAAATACAAAAACAATATACATATGTATCTACCTTCTTCAAGTAGATAAAAATGTAACGCTTCCTACGCAATGAGATGATCTGCGTGGCGGTTGACACATGACGAGGACACATGACGAGTGCACAAACAGCAAGACCCAGAACAGCAACTTAAATTAACCATTTAGTTGTCTGCTTGCCTGAACCCGGTACCCTCTGTGTCAGAGAGACATGGTTACCGCAGCCCTACGCGGGTGGACAAGTCAATATAAGTCTACAATTTGAAAAATTCTGATGGTACTTAGACAGACGGCGTTGACCCTGAGAGCTTCGGCTGTAACTCATTGGACAGTTGTGCCTTCAAGCATTTTTCGTCTAATTATGTCTATAAAATAAAACACATTCCTCGTCCCAGTAGTGAAAGGCGACCTCAGAGGTGACTCAAGCGTTCACAATGATACGTGAATCACAAGATGTTTTCATTCGCGCGATCCACAATAGCTCTTCAATGCACGTAAGCAGTGCAAGTGTAAAGCGATTAGCGGAAGGCGGCTTGCAAAATAATAAACTAAAAAGAGCGACGCAATGTAGCTTAATGACGAAAATGCATATATGTGTTTTATTCTAAATAAAAAAAGATTCAAAACAAAGAAAAAAAAATGTTCCGCTAAAAATGAACTGCGCGATTAGGTATCACATCTACAAGTTTTCAACATAAGAATTTAAGGCATCATGCAGTGCTGAATAACGAAAAAAGGTCGCACGCAGCCTGTGTCGGAGGACCACGGTTGGTTATCAATGGTATTTGCGTACCAATTTCAAACAGGCAAATAATAAACGAAGCCCAGTACGATACACGAGGAGCGTTATCGCTAGAGCTCTTCGCACTTCCAGACAACCTTTTAAATTAGTATCTTAGTTCTAAGTCACCATTTCCTTTAAAAAGCATTCCGTATCCTCTTTCCGTTTTACACATCATTTGTCGCTATTACAATTTTGTGTTTCGGTTGGAGAGGTGCGGTTGCGGGTCCACTTACAGCGAGTACACCATCTCAGTCCTCAGGAGTAGTGACGCATCTATGTACGACCTCAGACAGAACTCCAGTCTTGTTTGAAGTTAAACGTAGATCCCCATGGGCTGCGATGACCGTTTAACATCGGGTGGCCTGCACGCACGTTTGCTTCTTTTGCAACAAAAAAATATATACAAAATAACTATAAATACTTTTTTTTTAAATTACCACATGTGTGGATACAAGTAATCGTGTCTCTGTGCATTGTAGACGATCTGTTATATAGTTGCAATGATTACACCCACTGCGCGACGAATACATAATCACGAAAGACGTATAGTTACAATTGCCCTTTATTACTTTTTCTAATGTATTTATAGATAATGTGTGTATATATAGCAAACTTTCAATAGGTGGTAGAACAATCGTTCGTCTGGGGAAGTAGCACCGCCGCCCTCATAATCCGCCGTAAAGCAGTTGTGTTTCGGTTGGAGAGGTGCGGTTGCCAGGCACACATATAGCGAGGTGACCATCTTAGTCCTCAGGGGTAGTGACGCATCCATATACAACCTCAAACGGAATTTTGGTTTTGTTTGAGGTTGGATGTGGGTGTCCAAGGGCTGTGGTGACCACTTAACATCACGTGGTCTGCATGCTCGTTTGTTACTTTATAACAAACATAAAAAAAAATTAAAAAAATCTGGTATGATGTCCATTTGATATTAAGTAGACACTGTCGTCTGTGGATATCTCTAATCAACACCACATAGGATTGAAGCATTGAAGGTAGCATGGCGTCTGTGGCTGACCTTAGCCCTATGGGAACGTTGCTATCCCCGAGGATTGCGTTGGAACACAATGTGTCCCTTTCTATTACCACACTCTTCGAACCAGAACACGGCTGCGTGTAACGGCGTTGGTATAAGGCAGAAACGACGGGGGTTCTTCCGGAGCCAAACAACGAAGGTTATACCACCCTTACATATAAATAAATTTATATACGTCTATATACATGTTATTGCGAAGACAAATAAAGTGAATATATAGGACAGACATAATGACCTCATTACAAAACTATTCTCACTGGAGCCCTGAACCTTGTCTCTAGCACCTCTCGACATGGCAAGTATTCCCTTAACGGCACAGCTGAGCGAAAAGGTCAAGACGAGGCGGAAACAAAAATAAACTCAAGTGATGAGACATCATCTCAGTAAACACAGTCGTAAATATTGATTCGTACGAACAGACAAATCAATATATCCAATTATTAGTGATTGTACGTTAAGTATTCGGCATGCAGCCGTTGCATTGTAAATTGATTCTGCTAGCGGTACGATCTGTCTCAATTCAGCTAAATTCTACTCAAGTGATTCGACTTTGAACAATATTGTCGAATGATAAAACATTCGACACAATTAGCTTACATTTTGAAAGGTTAACTGTAAACGCTTTCAGTTTTGCGTCCATTTTGATTTGACTTCTTTATATTTTTATAAGTTTAACACATTAGTGTTTTGCTTAAAGAGGTTTTTGAAGCTATAATAATGAATTTTATGAGTAAGGCCGGTTACAGGGGGCTTTTACTATATTCACGAAAAAGGGGGTTATCTGTGGACTTTCAATAGTGGAATTCAATCACTTATAGATTATGATGACCTTAAAAAGGACAGAATTAACAGAAGACACTAACAAGTCCGGAAGCTTATAAACAAACAATAATCAATTTAAGTAATTACTTAAATGGATTATTGTTTGTAAATTAATTTCTACTAATAATTTGTATTCTAATTTTATGCCAAATAGGTCAATCAAAGTTCTATCTGAAATCGATCAGAAGCGCTTTGCGACGCGTGAAGACTAAGTTGGAACGTCTCACTATTGCCAACAATTACAATAAATCCCAGCTGTGTGTGTGTGTCGCATCTGCTAATGGCACCGGTCACGTTCCGTTCGTGTTTATTTAGCGTTCTCGTACGTTCCCGCGCCGCGACTCCTCACCAGTTATTCATGCTCAATGATGCAAATAAAGTACAAAGTAAAATAAAAACGTGTTATACACCCATAGTCCCACAATAGAATACCCTGTGTCTTGGATGCCGTGGACACATACACAGACGAGTACGCAAACACCCAGACCTAGAACAGAAATCTAAATTCATAATCATGTCTGTTTGACCATGGATCGAACCCGGAACTGGCATGGCAGACCGGTATGGCAACCGCTGCGCCACGCGGATCGTCTCTAAAAAAGTACTAGTTAACGCAGTCCTGCAAGCTATCGCTGATCCAGTATTGTAGAATCGTCCTATCTGTCCTCTAACGATGATTGAAGTTGATACTTGATCTATACTTAATATACATTGAATTCTTTATATTGGTCCCTCCGTAATCGTTGATAAAAGTGTTAATGACTGCGAATGAACACAGGATGAACTACACGTCTATTTGATGTTTAGATAATACAAAAAATGAAAACATAAACGAAAATATTTATTTTAAAAAGTAGTGAATCCAAGGTAGTATAAATCATCATAAAGCATATTACGTTTATAAGTTAAACAAAAGCGATACATATTTTCAGTGGACACGAGCTTTATATAAAAAAGATCTTTCTTCTGTTGCTAAGACTGCATTATGTACTTATTATGTATTCCGAAGACGACGTCGGCAATACCCTGAGTATTATACTAAGAAGGAAGATGTATGGAGCAATATATTTTAATTAGAAGCCGGCGTTAATGAAGGTCGGGAGCGACTTGGCTAATGAACCCGATACGGCAGCGTAAGGGATGTTTTACATGTGAGAAAGTTAGGTTTTATTCTAGCGATTAAACTTTATAATCCATCTGGCGGTTCATAAGTTATAGGAAGTATGACGAAGACCGAATGCAATTCATAATATTGACGGAAGAGCTTTACGCGACTCTACATTGAAAATAATCTAAAAAAATAGGGAATGAAAAATAGATTACAGGTAGCATAAAGGGTTTTTTTGTCTGCCTGTGCACGTAGCGTATAGCAACTATGCACCCAATTCCGATGTATATTTCCCGTAAATAAAACTTAATTTTAAAAAAGTCAAATAGAATTTATTAAAAAGAGGAAAATATTTCATACATTTTAATTTACTGTTTAAATTTTAGAGTATATATAAAAAGGTACAAAAAAGAAGATAATTTAAAAAAATATCATTAAAAAATCTAAAGGTTTTCTACAACATATTGAGCCCAGACGATACTGGAAATTATTGATTTACTTTTATAATAAAATTAAAAATAAGCCAGTAAGTTGAAAGTTGTAAGACAGTTAACAGTGAAAACTCTCTTTATCCATTGCTACGGATAATTTACAACAATACATAGAGGCTATCTGTCATGTGTATAGCGGCCAGGCGGCTGTATCGAGCCGGCCGCTTGATAGTTGCGAACAATGCCTCTAATCAACTCGGCCACTGTTCCGAGAGATAGTACAAATTTGGTTCCGCCGGATCTAGGCCGGGACAAATGAGGTACAGCCCCACACACCTACCGGTGCGATTGGTCTACATCTACTAAATGTCGGTCAGTTGACTCGCTTCCACGGTGTAAACGTATACTTTATATAAATAGAATCGGTGGAGCGCTTCTTAACTCTGCGCCATGAATGTATGTTATATCAAATTAAGCACACCCAGAATAGCTGTTCCTTACATGAACCTGATGACATCGACCTTTCGCTGGACCCTCTTATGGAAAAATAAGAATAATCATAGTTGTCAGAAGCCATCGCTGCAGTTTAACATCCTCCAATAGTTCAGACAATACTAACCACTACCTCCTTCAATCTACACGGGAGCGCTATTTGAAAGATGACAAAAACCTTCGTAGCTCGGCTCCGGATACACCATCGACACCCATATATTATCTGTCTTATAAGAGCAGTGTTAAATGGATAAAATGTTTCGCTTTGAAGGTGCTTCGCGCTTTCGTGCCCGCTTTGTAGTAAGGAAGAAATACTGACAAGAAGCGTTCCAGCTTAGTCCGCAGAGATAGCAACACATCTGCGGCTGATCTGAGGTAGGGCGTTAATCCTACAATTTGCGGATAATTACAGATTTTCACAGGCAACAACCCCTACTTTTATTTAAATGAAAAGAGTAGCAAACGAGTGTGCAGACCACCTGTTATTAAGTGGTCACTGCAACCATGGACACATATATATAATATCAAACAGGACTAAAGTCCTATTTGAAGTGGTACGCAGATGCATCACTATGCCTGAGCACTGAGATGGTCGCCTCGCTATATGTGTGCCTGACAACCGCACCTCTCCAATCAAAACACAAGAATTGCGTCATGGCGGATTATGAGAGCGATGTTGGTATCTCCCCGAACGAACTATTTTACCACCTACCATGAGATGGACTACATGTTCGTTTGTAACGTCTACGCTGTCTATGGCCTAGAATTCTTTAAGTCGAGAGGAAATATCCGTGTTCAATAGAAACATATACTATCCCACATATTTCTGTTATACGTACGCCATGGAAACAAGCTAAGACAAGTAATTTTAGATATCAATTTTGACCTCATTGGTAATTGAATCTAAGACTGGCTGCATGATAGAGCTATATTATGATGACCAACACGCTACGCGGATAGGCAAACATATTTGTATTAAAAATACAAAAATAAAAATATAATTGTTTTTACACTTATTTTATTTTGAAATATCGAACACTTGTATTAATTTATTCATCCACTAAACGATGCCACCCGACGTGACGCCACCGGAGTTGTTCGAATATGATTAATGCTTTATTAAATTTTATAGTTCACAGTCGTTCATAACGAAGTATTGTAGTGACGGCGCGTCGGCACAAACATGCTACAGTGTAAGTGTCCCCGCGGACTGAAATATGAAAAGTCACGATATTGCTGCGTAATATTCGCAGCTATAAGCAGCACAACTATTCGCAAAATAAACAGATATTAATGACTGCAGTCTTTTCACGTTTGTCGCAACCCATCTGATCCATGCTGTCCTTAGATTCTAGATTGAACCACAATATGTCAGCACGAGCATTGTTGATACAAGGGAGAAGATATAATTAATTATAGTTGTAATGTTTCTTGTATTAG
>DWKL01002324.1:0-12893 GCA_018249415.1 Phareas burnsi | reverse complement strand
GCAAGTAATTTATAGGTGGTTGAACCATTTGTTGCTCCTCTACCTTCACCATTACATCTATTTCTGATTTGTAACAGTAAAGGCTTTTGCTTTGAAGGGTGGTAATGGAGAGATACACGAGGCGTTTGAACTAAGTTCTCAGTTGTAGCAACGCATCATTAGCAGAAGTTAGGTAGGACTTCAATACTATTTGAAGTTGATTATATATCATGAAAACCAGTGACCACTAACCCTCGTGTGAAATGAATGCGCATTTGCTGCTCCGATGCTATAAAAAAGTATAAACAAATTGTATTAAGCTCAGTCGAATTACAATTCAGTTATATTTGCACAGTGCATACATGCATACCTTCACACACAATGTTTATACTCACTTTTATCCGAGGATCGCCATTCCGCCATCGAGTCCGTGGGAAACGGCTATAAAAAATGAGAAGGCATGTCGACACAATATTACTCGGTACCGCGGCAGAATCTCCGAGAATCCGCATTAGACTTGCGAGTGTGCGTTCTACAACTTTACAATTTGCATACACTAGCTATGACATGGCCATGGGTTGTATTTTAACAACATAACTTGAATTTATAGTGGTGTATTTTTTAGAATTGAGTTCACTTACAGTAGATGCGTTTAAATTAAGGCGACCGTAGTCATCATCTACCGTGCACCGAGTAGTCCGCATCCACCGTGACCATAGTTCAGTCCTGTTTGAGGTTAGATGTGGGTGTCCATGGGCTGCAGTGACCACTGAAGACCAGGTAGCCGGCACGCTCCTTTGCTGCTCTTCTCACATACAAAATGGGGAGTATATTTTGTGACGACCCGCGTAGCGTATCGGCAACTGTAGCGATTGGTTACCTAGAGGGCTCTGGGTTCAATTTCTGATCAAACAGAGATCTAAATGATGTTTGTGTACATGTTTATGATTATCCAAAACATCTACGGCATTTGGAATCCTAGTGTGGGGCCATGAGCATAGAATTCCTTGTTGGTTTAATATTTAATTATAAATGTGACATCGGTGATTTAACTTTTCTTAATTAATCTTTAATATACGTCTAATATCTTCGTCCAAATCAAGAAATCGTTATTTTAATATTATACTATTTAATACAATATTCTGTCTTTCATCCTTCTTATGATGATGTCTTGCTAAAACTGAGTAAAGATTACATTGTGTTGTGTTTTCATTTATATTGCTATTTTGTGTCTTATTGTTAATTTGGGTTGGTAACTCGGCGAATATTAAACATAGAATTTTTTATATTAAATACGTCTTTTTTTTTCAAGCTAAATCAAAAGCGTAAATTGTTTTAAATTTACGCAGGGAGTTTAAAATTGTCGAGGCTACAAATAGCATATGTAATTAAAATCAGTCCAGCCGTTTTATTGGTCCTTTTTATATTATTTATCTTTTAATATCGATCGGAAAAGCAATTCTTTGGACATCACGGACGCACAATTTTATTTATATATGTAGATTTACGTAAGGTACGGTAACAACTCGCGCACGCTGGTTTGTCATTGAGTGAGATCCTTGTAGCTTGCATCGTCATTGCATACTCATAGTAATATGTCCGCAGATAAAATGATCTTATCATCCCTTGATAACAATGACATTTAAAAAAAATATAATATTTATAAATTTTCGTACCCTTTCTTGGAATTGGATGTTATTGCAATAGTTCCAACATAAAGGCTCAATAGTTTTATTGCGGAAGTGTAAACCTGTTGGGATCAAGGATATTTCTCTAGATATTTATTCTATCTCTTAAATAGAACAGATTTTATCGTCCTGATGGAGTGTTTTGGCACGTTGAATTGTTGATGTCTTTAGTCCCGTCGTAGAAGATCTGTCTACAGAAAAATATCTCAGAGTAGTTCTTAGAGTAGTATTTCAATATAGATATGAGTTGATATGGCTAAAAATACGCACGATATTTACAACAGCAAACTTATGAACACTTCTCCTAAAAAATTATAAAAACGTAATTACGTCGTTGTTCGTTGTTCCTATTCGTTAATCCTTCCCGCGCTCTTTCTAATTTTTTTTAATAAACGATTTTTCTTATCTTTTAATTGGATCTATTAATTAATAATATATCTAACAGGTTTTTAAGATCCTGATTAGTATTTTACTTTATAAAAAAACTTTTGCTTATCGCATACAAATAAAGCTCCAAGATCAAGGTCGACTCCGACTGTCCGTATTTTTTGTAATGTAATTAGGCAGTTCAAATTAACTACATACATTGTGCTATTATTACAACCTATTAAGTACCGTTAACGACTTGTTATTAATATTGATAAGCTCAGTCAGACAAAACCGTTACTTATGTTCTAATTTTATTGCGCGTGTCGCGGCAGCAACAATGCCGGTCTTATACGCAGGTCGTTCCGGGTTCGATTCTAGCTGGGCAGACATTTAATGAGTAATTTAAATTTCTGTTCCGGGTCTGAGTGTTTGTATTCTCGTCGTTGTATATGTTCATTGTACTCACAACACGAAATCTATGGAGGTTGTGAGTAGAAAGCGTTAAGCGTTAATTCTGATCTAGGTGTAACGTATGAAGATCTAAGAGTTCAAGAAGCGACATTTTGTTACTAAACTTATAGTCATTAAATATTGTATTAGAGCAACTTTATCGCATTGGGTTTTAACCTGTAAAGGCAGATTTAATGCGGTTTGTAAAAAAATAAATAAATATTTGACTAGGTAAAGAATCGCAAGCGAAAAAAGCGGAAAGGTTAGCCGACAACTATTGGCGACTATTTTCGTCACACGTCGTTAGATACGCGCGTTATCTAGTTAAGTTTATAATCAATGGTGGAACTTACATTACAGGACATGTTGGATAGGGTAACAAAATAGTTTCTCACAGCATTGTGCTTAATTGAGTAAGTGGCTGAGTTATTTTTGTCTTTATATTGTTAATCTGTCGTGGAATACTCTAGTAAGGCGATGTACTTGTCTTTACACTGCCGTCCTTAACCTAAAATGCCGTCATCTAACATCTATCCGATTTCGACATTTTGAGGTATTCGTAGTTAGTGAAGTACGAATTAAGTTTCACTATTGGAAAGTGCTAGAGCACTTTTTCTAATAGATTAGATCTACATATTTTTGATACTTCAGTCTCTTGCATACGACATCTAGTTGCTAAGTAGCATTATTTTTTTATATTATTTTCTTTTTGGCCATACATCCAGAAGTGGGTGTTGGTATGTAACGGCATTTTAGCTTAAGGACAGCAGTACAGTTGACGAGAGCAGATCGCCGCGGGCGACGCCGCATGGGGCACGTCTAATTGTAATCGATTATCGCCGATCGTTATCTCGCATCGCTCAATTACACTCCGACAGCCTCGCTCGTAGTTCCGCATCCATTCCGATTGGTTCAAGCGCCTCAACGATGTTGGGTCTCGATTTGTGATACTTACGTTATCGTCACCGTAGTCATCGTCGATCAAGCGGATTAGATGCGTAAAATATCAAAGATTGCGTCGGCAAACATAGCACAAAAATGTCAATAGCAGTTAATCGTTTCAGGGCCGCTTTGCAACCTTGTTTTTTATAGAATGGGTGTAATGGTTTTGGGTTCGGTGGTGAACCACGGAAGAGTTTTACCATCATTAGAAGGGTTCTACTGTATTATAAGGGTATTCAATTGTAGAGCGGTCTCTTCTGTGAAACAGTTTTCACTCAATTAATACCCTGATTTATAACTCGTATTTTTATGTTGTATGTATGTTCCTAGAGCAACATATTGCTGGAAGATTAATTGTAAATAAAGACAATAGCAATTATCCAATGCCAAACTTAACACTTCCGTTCGGAAGTATGTATTGCAGTGCAGTGTAGGTAGCACTACTCATAATTTATATAACAGGGAAATTAAATCTGTTATAATTACGTGGTCAGTGAGGTCTTATTTTGCGGATATTAAAGTATTCCAATTGTAGTTCCAGTATTCCATTTAGTTATAGAATTAAAGTGTGATAGTTGTAGAACTAAACAGTGATAGCCTAGTGGTTAAGGTTCCGGCCTCTCTCGCTGGGTGTCCGGGGCTCGAATCACTAGAAATTAATTATCGCTTGTTTCAACGATGAAGGAAAACATCGTGAGGAAACCTACACGTCTAAATGTGCTTTACAAAGTTCTCAAAGGTCTGTGAAGTCTACCAATCCGCATTTGACGAGCGTGGTGGACTATTTCCTAACCTTAACTTAACCCTTCTCATTCACAGAGAATATCCGTTCTCCCTCCTCCCCGCCCTTCGTCCCCCAGGTGCAACATTAAGGGGTTAATGATGACTATGATAGAACTAAAAATTATTGACTCTACATTTAAGAATACAGTTAATTTTGGATATTTAACTGACTGCATTACTGGTAGATGATACATCTCTCATCGAAAGCCCGCGCGTTCAAACTTTTTGCCATATTTTTTGCAACGTTAATTCTATAGGACGTTAACATCTGTTTGTCAGCATGAAACATTTTATGGAAAATACCAGCATCGACAAACCTATTTCTGACTTATAATAGCGCCACTAAGTGTGCTGTTGCTGTGCTAGTAGCAAAGAATCTGAGGTTGAACTGAGGATCTAAACTCCTTTTTTCCTACTTGGGATTGATTAGAGACGTCCAAGGGTCACAGGTGGCCAATGATCATTTACCACTAGGTAGAGTGCATGCAAGTTTGCTACTTTTCTACTATTAAAAAAAGAAATCTGGAAAATTAAATGTTCAAGAACAAGAAGACAAACGCAAAAGTTTTCACCGTCACTTCAAAAATGTCCAAAACGATTCAAATCGATAACTAGGCGAAATGACCGACAAAATCCTTGATAACGTAGGTACTCGTCTAAAATAGCCGAAATTTTTGGGCAAGCCATAGCTGGGAATTCCGAAGTTGGTAAAACCTGAGCATATAAATGCGGAATTTCAACACGAAATTTCCATGATTGAATGCTCAATAGATTCCGCTCAGGACCAAGGATCACGTATTTTGAGTTGTTAAAAAATTCACGACATTTTTGGGTGTCAAGTTACACCATTTGATTGGCGTATTATTTTACAGCATCCGGTATCTCTTTCAGTGCGATAAAATTAGAATAACATGTCGATAAAACTAAATCTAAAGAATTTACGCGTCTACGCATATGCATAATTGATGGAGTCAGACGCGCTGACTGACTAATTATTCATTTTCGCTTTTATTGACATGTCGTAGGAAATAGAAATATCTTTTTTTATTTTGTAATATACATTTTTATTGCTCAGTTATCTTTTCTTAAATATCGCTATATGGAAGTATTCGGAGCTTAGTGGTAAGAATCCGGCCCGTCACGCTGGGACACGGGATTCATATCCCGCACGCAAGTTATGAGCGAATAAAAAAATAATTATCTCTTATATTAAAACATCATAAGGAAACCTACATGCTTGAGAATTTTCCGTAAAAGAAATCAAAAGTGTATTAAGTCTAGCAATCCGCATTTGGCCAGCATGGTGAACTGTGGCCTAAGCCTTCAGCAATGGGACAGTTAATGATGACTATGCCTGGATGCTTCGCTCTTCCTTATCATATAAATTTATTTAAAGTACAACCAAACCAGTAAGCACAAAATTATAGATAATATTAAAATATATATATATATAGATCAATACTTTATTATGCCTACTCGTGTTAATATCATTGATGTACGATGTGGCCGGATCATGAGCAGAGCCACTACAAGGTCATTAAACTCACGTTATTCGTAATAACAACGCCCAGCCACCATCGCCTGATATTTGTTTTTATCATACAACATAGTAGTAACAATAGTAACTACCGTTCTAATTTACATCATCGTCATTAAGCTACCCGTACGTCGTTCGCTAAGAACATAACATTAGTAGATTGTATTACAAGAGAGCAACATTTATAGCATCACTTTGAATCCAGAGCGGGCAGAAGGATTCATGAAGAAGTGTACTTAATCTTGAATCAATAACGTCACCCGTCAAAAAATAATTTTGTGGATACCCTCTTTTGCATTTCCCTTTATGAGAAAAGGAAATAAGATGGACTTTTATACAACTAGTGAATGAACACAGTTTTGTATAAAGGTATTAGAATGTTATTATTGTACAAAGTAATAAATGGAAAGTGACATTTCTATGTTTGGTGAGTAGGATACGGCTGAGCAGGCTATCTGATGTTAAGTAGTCACTGCAGCTCCGTGGGCTGCAGTGACTACTTAACATCACCCAAATCTAACGTCAAACAAAACTGAAGTTCCATCTGAACTCATACGTAGAAGCGTTACTACTCCTAAGGTCTATGATGGTTGCCTCGCTGTAAGTGTGCCTGGCAACCGCACCTCTTCAACCGAAACGCAAAAACTGCTTCACAGCGGATTTTGAAGGCAGCGATGGTACTTCCCCGGAAGAACTATAGTTCTACCACCTGTTAAAAATTTAAGTTTGCAACTTTGCGATGGCATTGTTTAAATTAAAGATTGAAAACAGCCGACTGTCCTGTCGACCTTAATCTAAAATGACATTATACAAACTCTATCTGATTTCGACATTTTGCGATTTTTGTAATAAGTAAAATTAGAATGTAAAGTTAGACTATTAAGTGCTCTTTTAGATCTATGATAATGCAAAGTCCTGTATGAATAATTTAAAAAATATTCTCTTTTTTGGCCATAACTTCAAATGTGGTTTTGGTACGTGTGGACATTATAGCTTCAGGATGGCAATCCGGACTGGTGAGCCATTACAGTGCCATGGGATAATTAAATTTCTCCCAGTTCGCGAGTAGCCTCAAAGTATAATTTGATAGGTGGTAGAAATATACTTCGTCCTGGGAAATACCACCGCCCTCCTCACTATCCGCTATGAAGCACTTTTTGTGTTTCAGTTGGAGAGTTACGGTTGCTAGGCACGCTTACAGCGAGGCGACCATCTCAATCCTCAGGAGTAGTGTTACATCTACGACCTCAGATAGAACTTTAGTTTTCTTTGAGGTGAGATGTGAGTGTCCATGGGCTGCAGGGACCACTGAACATAAGGTGTCCTGCACCCTCATTTGTTACTCTTCAGGCGTAAAAGACTAGTTAGCCTGGGTAGACTGGGAGCAGCCTAAGTTATCTCAGGCGACTCTTTTAGCTTACATGGATATAGTCTCAAAACATTCAGGGAGAATGGGTAGGCGTAACAATGAACGTGGTATGTAAATAAAAAAATAAGCTATACTGTGCTGTGAACTTTAAGCCATAGTTCGGTATACCTATTATATATTATACGAAATATCGCGGATGTATCGTTTTTGTTAGCATTCACAGCTCATAAATATTGATGCTCGCGGTACCGTGTTTTGGCTCTTACAGTTATACTGATCCGGGTTTAACGTTTAAATCACAATCTGTTACGAAGAGGAACATTAACCTTTTGCTTGTCGATTTATGTACACGAGATAAGTCGGTGAACAATAAAAGTAAAGGAAATAAGACAACTTGCATAGACGATCAAATTTACATTTGTTTGTGTATTTATTGGATAGATATTCATGATCGATAATGTCAAGTCTACACTAGTCAGGATCATAGCTGCTTGAATTAAATTGCTGAATCGAAAATTGAACGTCAAGGATCGGTGTTCCATTATGAATTGAGGACATCAGGTGACAAATGCACCATGTTACTAATATATTATTCTGAAATAAGGGGCAATTTACAAAAGGTACTTACTGTATTTTTTATAACAATATTTTTTTTGTATTTTAATGGAACTGATAGTAATATACAACTAGCCAACTTCACGGTGTCGATTTGAAATGTCTAAAATTACAGTTTTATTGTTTTTCGCAAACGCGCCAAAAGAAGTATAACTTCAATATTGCATACAATAGGCATGTGATTCTACAGTTCTTATTACATTTATCCGTTTAATAAAATAATAAATAATTGAAATATGTAACATAGGGTCTTCATCACCTGATGTCTTCAACTATTTATATTTAGCCTTAGACTGCTATGGCCACCTTACATCTGCTATTGCTGCTAGTATGTATAGACATATGCCGCCCATAGGGGCCGCAGTGGCAATTCGAGACCATTCGTTGGGTTCCAAGCTCGTTTGTTACTTCTATACTATGAAAAAATGTAATGAATCACGATTGTTGCTAACGCCATTGTGTTTTTGTTTGGAAGGTGTGGTTAGGTAAAGGACCCCATAGTAGGAGTAATTCTGTGCGGTGGGTGCCATGGATACATCAAAGTACAAGTACACAAATACCCAGAACCAGAACAGAAGTTTAAATTTGTCATTTAAATGTCTGCTTGGTCGGAAATCGAATCCGGAATCTTCTGTGTATCAGACCGGTACGGTAACCGCGGCGCCACGCGGTGCATATATAAACTATATAAAATGGTGTGGAATTCTGTACCTATTCAACGGTAATGAACTAGCCAACGCTTACTAATACGTACAGTACCTTCAGTAAATCAAGTCAGCAATAACACATTAGCAGTAAACAGTAAAAACAACATTAATCAAATCACTAGTTAATTGTAGTACCAGAGACCGCGTGGAATAAATATCAATGATAAAGGAATTCTATAGGAATATAAACATGTGAGTCACGCAAACATAAAAAAACGAATGTCTGATTTGTTTATTAACAATTTAGGAAAGTTTATTAAAGGCCAACAATAACACAGAAAGGTTTTTGGCGACAGACTCGTTTAATACTTGGTGTTGACGTTTCCGTCTGACAGCTGAAGATCTAATCCGGTTAGAAATGTAAATCCTAGTGCATACAATACTACGGTAATGTGAAGCCGATACCAACAATATGTTTTTATAACACTAGTGAATACCCTGCTGTGTTCTGGTTTTAAGAGATTGTTATGGAAAATTTAATTAATGATGAGTTATGAGGCTTTCGAAAATTGTCTTAGGTGTCCTACATTACTACTTAAGTTCTACTATTACTAAGGTAAGGTAGGTTGGACTTTAGATCTTAGAACTAGAGGTACTGTACTGTGTACCAATGCTGTGGTACACTTGAATTTGGATCACGGTGTGAATAAAAAACGTTTATTAAGTACATACACACACAGTATAAAAAAAAACTGAGATTAAGTAACCTGTAAACACACAATATAAAAACTTAGATTAAGTCACTTGTAAACACACACAACATAAAAAAATTTACATTAAATAACTCGTAAACGCACACAACGTTATAAAAAGTTGAAGAAAGTTTGCGGTTTGGTGCCGTTAAGTAATTGTTCAATTCATTAATAAATCCAGCTCTGATTGTAGATACAAAGTTATTCAATGACCACCATTTTAATTACAAATCTATACTAATATACTTAATTTGGAGAATTTGTTTTGTTTGAACGCGGTTATCTCTGGAATTACCGGTCCGATTTGAAAAGTTATTTATGAATTCGATTGGCACTTTATTCAGGAAGGTTTTAGTTTTTTGCGAAGATTAGGGAACGGGACAAGGCTGAGATGGGGCTGTGACGAAGCTAGGATAAGGCCGACATAACAGCGTGAAGAGAGCAAGACGAGGGCGTGACGGGAGCGTGAAGATAGCAAGACCAGGGCATGACGAGACCGAGATGGGTCAGAAGTACTTATATGAGTACTGTAGCAGGATTACACCATTTTAACATCTTTAGTTCCCTTACAACGCTGGCAAAGTCGCGGGTAACAGCTAGTAATATATAAGGGGACACGGTAAAAACCTTAACTATCTCGACTGCAATTACTCACGAGTTAAAAAAATAATAAGCTCTGTGCCCTACTGTATTCGTTCGCCCTTTGTTCCTTAAAAGTCATGTGGGATTTCGTAGAACCTTTTTCGAGAGAATGTTTTGGTATTCCTCATCATTCATGTTTCTAGGACAAGGTATATCCGGCTGTTAAAATTCTCGTACAAGCTTTTCGATGCTTGTTTCTCCAGTATGTGTGATGTAGGAGCTCATGTATTTAACGGTTTTATCGTAAACATTATCAGGTTCAGTGTGAAGTTCCTAGATGATTGTCATTTATTTATAACGATTATTTAACCGAGTTTAAACAAACAAACAAACGCTCTTAAATTCACACACACACACACACACACACACTATGATATCTAACCTGTGTCGTAGGTGCTATGAACATACAAGAGGAGTATACAAACACCCAGACCCAGAACAGAAATTTTAATTGGATCGGGAATCAAACACGGAACCCTGTGGGTGTCAGACCAGTTTGGTAACCGCTGGGCCATCTGGGTCGTCGCCGTCGTTGGTCGTCATGAAAATATAGTTTCATGGTTAAACATTTTGTAATTAGTTTTAAAACTGAAGGGTTCCTAAAAAGCCTATTGCCGCACAAAAATAACAATTGACTGTTTGACGTCACTAAATCATGGCCATAAAAAAATCCTATAAATCATATACACGACATCAGCTCGTTGGGGTGTGGAATAATACTCAATATTGTTCTATGCGACAGTCTTTCACCAAAAGACTGCTCGAATTCCTATCTGTAATGTTAATGGAGAATGTACGGTTGCCTTCGAATTGCGCTCGTTACAAAATAAGGATATGTATAGGATATATATGGATATCTATACAAAGTTATTCCTTAACCTTTGTATGTTGTTAATGCATAGATGTGTATCCTTCTGTTATCTACTAACAAGTTGTTAGTGCGTAGAAATGTATCCTCATATTACCTATTTATAAGTTGTTAATGTATAGACATGTATTTTATGTTACCTACTTGTAAATGGTTAATACAAAAATGTACCCTCATGTTACCTATTTGTTCAGTGCATGTACTTGTATGCAGAGAACGCCTTGACCCACACCTTGGTATGCGTGGACTTAACCTAGTAACGTGGACTTCGCGCCTTACTCCCGGATCAATTACTCACATGCATTTATTCACACACGTGTATTAACAATGTGGTGCCAGCATTAAATATACGAGTCTGCTTGTATTATCGTTAGGAGGGGCGTGCGAGGTGCGTGCTAGCCGGAACTCGACTCGAATGTGAAACCGCTAGATGTGTGCTCGGCGATTCATTAGCGAGGTATTTCTGCCGCTCCATTCGCATAGGTTCATTGCCACTGATATCAATCCTTGTTAGATAACTGAGCGCATGCAAGAAAGTTCACATCCGTTTACAACTGTTGTGTGTACCCAATCAACGTGACTACGCTCTGATGGCTGCCGTATCGAATATTTTCAAGTATTTACACGCAAAATAAAGGTTGCGCTGTAATAGCAGTAATGGATAGAATAAACAGACTAACGAGTCCTTGATTTCTTGCCAACAAAACAATAAGGATTTTGTTTGAAAACCGCAACGGAATTTCCATATATTAAAGAAAAAAATATGGAAGTGCTAAAGATATTTTATACAGAATTAACACTGTGTACTGTTAATGAGAGTAGTTGGTCATTTTTTTCTTGAATTATGTAAAGGTGGTAGAAAGCGTCGTGGTTGGACTCTGAAGACACGATCCCATGTATTTCTGGCTTACGACAGCAGTGTTAAATGCTGCTGTGTTCTGGTTTGAAGGGTGTTGTAAGGGACACTTGCACAAGGCATTCCAACCCAGTCCTCAGGAGTAGCAACGCGCCTGTGGCCAACCTCAGATATAGTCAGAATACCCATATTGCGTAGGTACATGAGATGCACACTAGTAAACACCTACCATCATCACCATCACCATTACCATCGCCATTTTTTGTTATTTTATCAATAAAAAAATAAAATAGTTATAGCATATACGTATATCGACGGTTAAGAACCAATAATGTCTAACTCAAAAAAGCTAACTTCACACGATATGAAAAATATTTCTCTGTTGCAAATAGAAATATTTTGGAATTGCCTAAATCTTTTTTTATCTTCGCTTTTTACTTAGATGATATTTCTATAGCGAATAATGACACCAATTTTATGAATTTAAATGCAATCATTTAAGTAGGCCAAAGTAAATTAAACTTTAAATCTAAATTAGACATTATTGATTGTTAATCGTCGATATATTACTTTTGAACTAATTGGATAACTTCACACCGTAAAGAAAGTATTTTTTATTTCAGGAGGTCTGCATGCTCGTTTTCTACTAATAATTTCTCGTATACGATAAAAACATTGACCCATCCCACCCGATCAATCCCATCGAAATTGCTATTCGATTTCGAACCATATGACCATTGAAACAATTCCACAAAACCAAACTTTGTGGGAGTAGTGAGAAATGTTGACTTTTATATTATGAAGAATAGCAAAATGCAAGCCAACTGACGGTAAGTGGTCTCCGAGTCGCATGGGCATCCACATCTCATCTCAGGACTGAAGCCTAACCTAAGGCCGTATGTAAATGCGTCACTACTCCTGAGGACTAAGATCACAAAGCATAAAATACATACACGGACGGATAAAAATATAATTATTAAAAATATACATACCATCAGTACTGTGTCGAGTGAGTACTTGACACAGTACAGACGGTACAGATGAGTATATACTCTATATATATTGTTTGTGATATACTTTTCAAGAGAATAAAAAAATAACTCTAATTCGATTTAGCTATGTGACTTTTAAATTTAAAATATGAAGTCACGCAGCTAAATTTAGTACGTCGGCTTTTTTTGAAGTAAGTGTATTTTAAGACACAAAGAACATAAATAAAAAACATAAAATCGTAAAAAACAATACAATCGATTTCATTCCATTTAAATTAAACTATTTTTTTTACGTGAGAAGAGTACCAAACGAGCGTGAAAGCCACTTGATGTTAAGTGGTCACCGCAACCCATGGACGCCCACATCCAACCTCAAACAAAACCGAAGTTCCGTTTGAGGTTGT
>DWKL01002323.1:0-12896 GCA_018249415.1 Phareas burnsi | reverse complement strand
TATATATATGCATATATACACACATGCATAGATACATATTACATATAAACTATAACTGTCTTTCATAGTGTACATAATATAGGTACCGTTTATTTGAAAATACGTAGATAATGTTATAAATTTTAGAACTTTAGTATATAGTGTCCGCTAGATTTGCTTTTCATATTCCGACGACTCCCATCCTGGGTGTTGCTAGTAGAAATTCCATTTTTAAATAAGCAATCCTTTTATTCAATATGCCTTATTGTTACTGGCTACGACGAATTAAAATAAAAAAATTAATCAATCATCATACTGTATTAAATATCACATTTCTACAATCAGAATCTACGACCGCCGATGAGGAGTCTAAATCGCTGTGTGCTCAGGGAGTGCAACTAGCAGAGGCAGGAAAGCTCCAAGAGGCACTAGAAATCATCAACCGAGGAGTGGACGCAGCACCGCAAAGGGCCGCAGGGTTCAACGACAGGGCACAGTTGTACCGACTTATGCAGAAAGATGACGGTAAGGATGCAGATTATTTTTTTTTTTACTACTGAGAGAGTACGAACGAGCGAAAGGAGAACTTCCTACCCTGTTAGGTCCCTCATACCTTACGACTCTATTCATCACGGGGACGTGAGGGGGGAGGGGGAGGTAATTATTCGCTACTCGAGGATACTCTCTATGCCCAGGCTTGTTCTCTAAGAGATCAATACCTTTCGGTGATTGTTATATTTACAAATAATATCACAATATTATTTAAAATATTATAATATAATGCGTAAACATAGGCAATGGCCGTCAAATCCACTGTTTAGTTGGTGGCTAAGAATCGGTCAGCAGTCGTCCTCCTGATGGTCGGAAGATAACGACCCCAGGAGCTCCCGCGGAAACGGTCGTTCGGTCGAAAAGATACCAACGCAGCCCTGTCAATCCGCCGTGAAACTACTCTTGTGTTTCGGTTGATTTAGTTGTCAAGTTTACTTAAAAGCGAGGTGATCATTTCCACACTCAGGAGTAATAATGCATTTACATACGACCTCAGATAGGACTTGAGTCCTATTTAAGGTTACATGTGCGTATCCATGGGCTGCAGTGACCATCCAACATCAAGTGGGTTGTGTGTTCATTTACTACTCTTCTCACATAAAAAAAGAAATTAATCATCTAATGCTTCCAAAGTTAGATATTGTCTCAATTAATTATATCTAATCCGACATTCAGAAGCGATGGCTGACATAGATCGCGCAGTTCAGCTCACAGCGGGCAAAAAGACCCGCGCGAGGGCTCTGGCGCTGTGCCAACGCGGAGTGTTGCTCCGTAAGCGAGGTGCTGACGATGAAGCACGAACCGCCTTCGGTGAAGCGGCCAAACTTGGCAGCGCATTCGCTAAGAAACAGGTAAGTTTGTATAATAATGATTGGCTTGTATGAACATTATTGGTATTTGTCATTTCACGAATAGCAATCGTTTTTGATACGATATTCGGTCATGATTGCGCTGCGTATTTATTTGTCTAGGTTTATTGTGAAGAAATTAACTTATTAATATATTTGTATAACGTACACTTATACATATTTCTTCCTCGAATTTGTCAAATTATAAATTCAATATTAAACAATTTGTAGCGTCTAAGCATAATATCTCAATTATTTCTGAACGCATCTTTGTGCCAATGTGATAGGCGAAAATTTGGCGTGAATTATTATTGTAAATATAATTCAATCAAACCCTTTCCTCTATGAACTCATCTCATCTTCACTGATTTATATTAATCTGATACTTATATATGAATACTAAATTCGATTTAAAATTACCTGTTGTTAAAATCGAATAGATACTACGTATTTTCTGTTTATTGTACCCCATCAGGCTCGTGAAAATAAATATACAACCATGAATCTAAAATACCGTTATTTTAATTATATTTATTATCACTTACTTTATCTACAGTTTGTCCGGATAAGTATCACCGCCGCCCTCATAATCCGCCGTGAAGCAGTTATTGTGTTTCGGTGAGAGGTGCGATTGCCGGACACACTTGCAGCGAGGTAACCATCTTTGTCCTGAGGAGTAGTGACGCATGTACGTAGATAGGCAGATAGGACTCCAGTTTTGTTTGAAGTTACATGTGGGTGTCCATGGGCTGCAGTGATCTTTTAACATCAGGTTGCCTAAGCACTCGTTTGTTACTCTTTGAAAACATAATAAAAAATCGCCATAACCTCTATAAATATTCTATTTTTTTTTTTCAACTGTTGACATTCTTAAATGTTTATAGTTACGTTTTAAGAAACTGCTATGAAACTGCACACTGGACTGTATTTCAACTCTTTTATCGATGACGTCAACAATGTCGGACAACGTTTGTTTTGAACCTGGTCCTTTTCCACATTTATGTTTTTGATGGGAAACTGTATTCTGATATATATATTTTTTTCAGGTTGTGGAATTAAATCCGTACGCAGCGCTATGCAACCAGATGTTGAGTCAAGTGATGAGAGGGGAGGAGATCAAATTATGAAAGCTGCTATTCGCGGCGGCTTTTTCTTCCGCTAGAGGTCACCAGTGCACAATGCACTGTCGTATATTGAGAAAGAATAAAGCATCTTCAATTTTAAATGCGCTATTTGCAATATGACTTATCATTTAAATATTCATCAATTTAGAGATAATGCTGTCTAAATAAGTCTGTGATGCCTACGACTACGGATTATCGCTATTTCATTCGGTTCGCAGATAATGAATCTCTTGTTTATTGTCATTTTACGTGCATAAGTATAGGATTTTATGTTAATTGTCAAATGTATTCAGCATTATTCCCGGTACTCGTACATTTTTGCATTTTAACAGATTATATATAGTTTTAAGGATGCAAATAAAACGCAATAAATCTAATGGATAGAAATTTATATTATTGAGTACAATCCACAATCACATTCGAGAAAATTCCATACATTCCATTCCAACGTGGTTCCAACCGAGTGCATCACTCGCCAGGTGTTCCAACTACGTAATATATTTGAAAATGACAATTTTACATTTGAAAATGACGAATGTAATGCTACGAATCGAAATACTGGCACTACACTATCGATATTAATCTTTAAATATGCAATAAAATCGATGAAAATGACTTTGCGTAAATTCCTATCTCCACAGCATTTACACAAAATCATTTTCGTTTTAAAATTGGTTAAAATTCAAAACTTGATAATACAATTTTTAATCTAGTGAGAGGTGAAGACGGTAGACATATCGCAAACACGAGAGTGCATTTTTGATATTTGCGTAGAAATATACGTAGGAGAGTAACGCGATAGATTTTGTGTTCAAACAAATTAAATATCAAATGTATGTTTTTAAAACACTCCATTTTATGTAAACTTTGTTTTCATATAATCGATTTGGCACAACTGGTGTAAATCATTGCCAAATTAGACATAGGTACTTACTAGTTTCAATATGGCGGATGGTTCTTTGAAAAATACCGCGAAACTCTCCGCGGAAACACGTGAAAGATTGAAATATCACAGAGATAGTTTATTGTGAGGTTACATAGTATAGATTAACAAGCTCCAATCGTAATAACAGTAGTAAATATTGCAGAGAACTATATATTATATTATAGTTTTATTAAATAGCGCGTTCAAGACTTGACAGTAATATAATTATTATTATCTGTCTTTGATTGTATTTATAATCTATGATTATTGAATAGATAATATAACTAAAGACTACGCTTTAGGACTTAAATTTAAAAAGCGGTTCCCCGTTATAACATCGACTTAGATTTTGTGATGGGTTTACGTTAATTATTTTTACCAAATACGACTAGTAATGTAAGACTCGCATATAGTTTTTGAAAGATTTTTGGGTACTACATATTTTGCAGTCGATGTTCTATAACTTGAACCTGTGATTAACAATTTGGATCCTAACCGAAAAACGTGCACTAATTTATTAAAATTTTAATAAGGTGAATGAACAATCTTATCTGCATTTTACTAGTGGTCAGTGTTGCAACATTAAATATATTTATTACCAATCGATAAAAAGTTGTAAAATATTTACAAAATATAATAGTAGGAAGACAGTCACAGATTAACGATTCAAATATATTGAAGTAGAAATATTGTAACAAAAAATACCACACAGTAGGAAAATTTGCTAAAAATCTGACAGCCTCCGTTTTCAGGCAGTGTTACCAGTTGAATGTTGATTATTCTACCACTAGTAACAGGCAAATCGTAATAACCTTGGAAACTAGATCGAAAATTCTGGATAAGTATCATAAATTACCGCTAATATGATGGAAAAATATTTACATTATACACTTTGGCACAGGCGCGTGCAAAACCGCAAGAACGACACCGTAAATGTAAAATTCAAATATTCAATAGTAAAAAGTATACTAAAACCTGTATTATCTACGGGCTTAACTACGAAAGTGATTTTAGGCCTATACTTTATGACATTAGAAGAACCATTGACCAACGATATTATATTTTGATGTCATAGATAATAATATTCTTCTTGATAATTAAATGCTGTTTCCATAGCCTATTTTTCGAGCCGAAGATCGCCGCAAATACCCGAGATGAGCCGAAGGTTTGGAAATATATTAAGTGAGGAAAAGAGATGCATTCCAAATTTTTTTTACGCAATTCAGAATACTATTTCAAAATCGATTTTTATTTACTTTTAAGCCGTACTTCGTGCATTTCAAACAAGAAGGCGATCTAAAGATTTTTGTTTTAATTATCTGTAAAAAGTCATTCCCGTAGCCGTCTGCGATGAGAACTAATTACCAGATGACTGAACTGAGTTGTTTGATTACAGAGCGACTTTTTCTTTATAATATCATTGGTAATGGCCAACTAAATCTACGCGCCCGATATTTTATCATTTTTAAAATAAGTATTCCTACTATTTTTATCGAAGAGTAAGCCGGACGATATTAAAATTTGTGAAAATTTTCAATTTTAAAATATACGTAGATACTTAATTTGTTTTTTTTTCTTTAAATTTATATAAGCAAATGTGATTCAAGGTAAGAGGAAGCAGTGTCATAGGAAGGGCAACCTAAATCTAACACAATTTTATTTATCTATGCAATATAATATCAGTGATTATTATCTAAATCTCACTGAACACACATCAACTATGAATATTTAAATGGTTATCACGAGACGAAAATTTTGCTGTCTTCAGTTAACATTATTTTTATAGTAATGTATGAGCTTTCATTATACACTCGACTAGATGGATAATAGCGGACAAAAAAGTGTAGAAAAGACAGCCGCTAAATGTTGGCGCCTATTTTTCAATGAAATTTAGCGCCAATATATAAATGCTCAAATTTTCTTAATTTAAAATTTCTTATTCAAAAAGTGTAGAAAATCAACTTATGAGCAACTGTACGCTAATGCTGTGGGAGCATGTAAACTGTACTGTTATGACTTGTGTCATAGCGATTTTGGCCTGCGGCAAACGCACTTGTCGTGTTTTACTGTCCGCGCCACCCGTGCGGTTCGCACGCATACGGCGTGTGCCGCCGCACTGGAACACAGCTGTTGTGCTGCGCGCCGCACAAGTGGATTGTTTCGAACACTAGCGCCGCAGACAACGTGTTAATAAACTTCAACATATATAGTACGGTATATAGTCAAGCATATAATCAAAGTACATAACGTAAGTAACATAACAAGATTACCTAATAATTAAAGAGAAGGCTGCCTCAGAAGCGCGGTGTAGGCAAACATTTTCTATTTACAAGTGTATTTTTATCAAATTTAATATACTCTTTTACGATTAAGTTTCATTTTTGTTGCCAGTGCACCTGATTGTACTTTACAAAACTTTCTTCGATCAAAAAATTTTGCTTAAAACAGTCACGATCGCTTCAATCTGCATAGAAACTACAATCTTGCTTTCAAATTTCAATTTACAAACTTGTCATAAAAATAACCATAAGCATCTGTGACAAATGGATAAATTGATGACGTTTACCGTAAAAACAATCCATAACTTGTACGCAATGTACACTTCTGGTTTGTCTGACGGCAACGAAACGCCGAAGATGTTATAAACGCCATTTTTATCTTCATGTACTTGTAACCTACAGGCTAAGGTGATAGAGTCGTTTTTCCCTCGAACTTTCATTGGTCTTATTTTTTTTCAAATGTTATTTTGTAACTGGACATTGTTAATAAAAGCATTATGGTTTTGTTTCAACACAATGACATACGTCATAAGTGCATTGGCTCAAACGAAATACTATACGTGGTTCATTAGTATTTAAATCAACTTAAGCTGCCTCCACGTTTACATAACTACAATAACACCACATTACGGTTAATAGAAAAACACTTCGTGGTCACTGTTGCCCATAGACAAGCGGCGATTCCAGCCAGTAATCGAAATCGATTGAATCGCTATTCCTGAGGACTGTGTTACAACCCCTTATGTAAATGTTTGCCTCACCAAACACTGCTGCCTAAACCAAATAAGTTAACACTTAATGATTGTAGCTAAGAAATAATTTTGCTACTGTTTTTCATCAACATATTCTTAGCATTATTATATGAAACGTGAACAATCTAAAATACCATAACATAATAACTTCAAATTAGAATAACGATACAATATTATATAATAACTATTAAAAATAATATTCCGTGGCACTAAAAACTTAACAGCATCTAAGACGTACATGCAGAGTGAGGTCTTTAGATATGGCGACTTAAAAGTCGAACCAGCTAAGACGCAAGTTGTACACCTTCACGGTCGTACGTCGTGGAGTGCAAAGCCACTTAGAACCTTATTTACACACATTTTCTCATACGTCGACTTCATTGACGTCAATGATCAGTTTCTTTATTGACAAATATATGGTCGTTTATGAGTTTAGTAAAGTACGTAACTGGCCTTGATGAAATATCTCGACAATATTTTGGATGTTATTTTTTATATCATAAGAGTGGCGTACGAGCGCGCATATCACCTGATGGAATAGTCACTGCAGCCCATGAACATCCACATCTAACTCAAACAGGCCTGAAGTCCTATCTGAGGTTGAACGTAAAGGCGTTACAACGTCTGACGGCTAAGACGGTCGCCTCGCTGTAAGTGCATCCAACGACCATACTTCGTCAACCACACACAAGTATCGCTTCACGGCGGATTATAAGAGCGGTGGCCGTATCTCACCAATGCTACCGCCTGTTGAATGCTGACAAGAATTACCTACGATTTCCTCGCTCCATCATTCGAGACAGTTGTGTGTAAACAAGGTTTTACGACGCGATGCCAACGAAAAAGCATTCATGAAGCAATGATTATAAGCTAGTATTCGCTTTCGAGTAGAGGCATAACTTTCAAAAGGCGACAACGCAGATAGGCTTACGGGATAGAACGATCAGTTAACTATAAACGCGTTATGATTACGCTTATATACAAGTGAGATCTTATCTTAATATGATAAATATACTGGGTACATAAAGATACTTAGCTACAAGTTTCATAAACTTCAATTAATTTTACTAGCTGACCAAGTCAGAGCGAAGTTGGGGATTTCGACGAGGCGACACTAGCGACTACGTTAAAACAGTTTAAAAATCATGTTGCCATGCCACGAAGACATGGTTAAACAAGTTTGGTGTTCAGAATACAGTGGCGACACAATATTATTAATTATTCCAATGCAAATAATATAAAATGTCTGATCGATCAACGATACATTAACATTTGTTCATAACTCTCAAACACTAGTAAACTAAAGCAACATACACACTCGGGAGTAAGTAAATTAAAGTAACCTTAAATAACATACACACTCGGGAGCATTAGAGTATTCGCCCAGATTTACTTAAAACTAAACAAAATAAGCAATTGTGTCGCAATAGAGGCTAATGGGAAGACCCCTTATCATTAATTATTATAATAGAATGCCTAATTTTTTAAGCCTTGGCCTTATTCTAAGCAAGATTGTTCTAGCTGGGTAGAGTTCGTTCAATTGCAAACACTTTTATTTAATGCAACAAATCACATATACACACATATGCTTATATACGTGTATATTGAAAAACTAATTTTAATATTTTGGAAATATATTTTTTAGTGATTCTTTGACATGCTGAATATCTTATGATATATATCATTCCTTATACAATGTTTGCAGTTATGCAGTTAAATGTATATTTTGTTTATAACTTAAATATATTATTAATGGAAAACTTATGAAGTTATGTTTTTGTTGTTAAAATAAAAGTGTTTGGTATGTATGGGATGGTAGGGAATGCGGTCCACGTGTCAAGCTTGCTGCTGTGTTGTCGGAAATATTATTAGCAAGTTGAAAATAATACTGATTGAACAAATAGACTTGAGTATGCACCAATGTTGGCGAAACAATTTGGCTGCAACATCAGTATGCATTTATGTTCTAGGAACAAATTGACTGCCATTTGAGTATGCATCTACGTTGTCGGAACAATTTGGCTGCCACTTGAGTATACATTTATGTTCTAGGAACAAATTGACTGCCATTTGAGTATGCATCTACGTTGTCGGAACAAATTGACTGCCATTTGAGTATGCATGTACGTTGTCGGAACAATTTGGTTGCAACTTGAGTATGCATTTATGTTGTCGGAACAAGTTGAGTGCCATTTGAATATGCACCTATGCTGTCGGAACAATTGACCTGCATGCATGCAGTATGCATTTATATTGTCGGAACAATTTGACTGCCACTTGAGTATGCACCTACATATGTAGTTAAAACAATGTGGCTGCGTCCTGACTATGCATTTATGTTGTCCGAAAAAAATTACTGCCCTGTATCTGCATGTCCCCTAAACTTCGGTAGGGACAGGTCAATTAAAGTTAGTACAAAAGTTGTCATGGAATAGAATAAAAAAAATGAAAAACCAACTGCTCAAGTTTAAAACATTTACCTCCTTATTTTAAAGTGACTGATAACACAACTGTAAGCAATCAATGATTGTAGGCATTGTTGTAAATTAAACCTATCTGATTGGTTCTCTACCAGAAAAAGTATGTCACATCACATATCATGTTAGGAGTCTTAATATACTTCTCTATGGTTAAGTTCAGCAGTAGCCAATAGAGGTATTGACACGCGGACCGCGCAGGGAAATGCAGCACGCACCTACTTGACCCCCTATCCAGCCGACTTACACACTAGGCTGCCTCGGTTCACATTTTAAAATGATTTCAACAAAAGACTAAGAAATATGATGATCAAATGATAGGAAAATTAAATTATCGAGGTCGTTCTTTAGAACCTTGTATATTTATGTTTCTTGCTGTTTATATAAAGTTTTGTCTGTTTACAACCTTCAAGACAACTTTACGTTTCATAGGATATAGTATTTCTTTATTATGATTTGTAATACGTTCTTAAATTTACCTTTTTAATTATTTAACGTTAACTTTTTTTGTTGAGTTTCAAATATTCTTTAAATATATAGAATAAATTAAAATGAGGACTTATGAAGTTTTCACGAAATATAGCAAAAATTGACAATGTTAATATACACTCAACAATTGTTTGTTACAAAATTATTGACAAAATACATTTTTTATTGTATTGTGTACTGATACTGCATGTATACGAGTATAAATTGGCATTTGACAGGCGAATGTCAATGTCAGTTTAAATGTGTATGTCATTATGATTTTACAAGTGTAAGTCATTTGATAGCTCAATTTCAAATTTCTGACAGCTCTTTTTTCGGATTTATTCTTTTATTTGAAAATCATTTTAAAATTCTAATAGTGAGCCAGCGAGCAACATTAAATTAATATCTTAAGCCTAAAAAGAATAAGAATATTAAGGACTACGTTAAACTTTTTGGGTCCTATAAAACTAGTGTTTCAATGCGTTACTCCCTATATTTAGCCATGGTTTAATGCATGTCATACCTGAAGTTCTCTGTTATTGCCCCCCCTTCTGTTTTTTTTGGGTAGACATCCATGCCAAGTTTGGGATGAGAACTATGTTCAGTTAGGAAGAGAGGTTTTGTAAAGTTGAGGTTTTATTTTAAATACGCTTTGGATAAAACACTAATTTTGTAAATCCCAGAGAACAATGGGCCGCGTGTCGATACTACGAAATCGACCTTTAGCCGCGGCTAACGAAATGCTATCGACAAAAGCCGCCGCGCAAGCCGAAATACACCGTAAACATTTAACCTTAAGACCGCTTTTCCCAATAACATATCCATTAGAGATTACTGACGTACATATAATTTATGTAGTTTTCATTACAGTTCAATTTAGAATCAAATGCTTTTCCCTTCATTTTTTTATAATTTAATTAACATCAATTTAAACTATCAGGAGCGTTTTATAATTTTAAATATATATATTTTAACAACGATATTATAGGTTATATTAGTAAGGCTATTTTTAGTACACAATTATTAAGCCGATTGGCTTATAAGTGGTATGATGAGACCAAATTTAACAAATGAGATTTTTTTTTCACATATAGCATAACAATAAGCCTAAGTCGAACGAGAAATAATAACATTGGACATACATGAAATTCAACAGTGAAAACAATTTAAAAAAAAACTATTTTTGACATGACATGAAGATCATATTAAAGTTCATCAAATCACACCACGAATCGCGATCGAACGAAGGAAGAGCACGCACCACACACACACGAGACAACACACAAGCTCATAAAACACACGACCACTCACACACACAAAAACAAATGACATTACACTTAAATGCATAAACACAACAAAAACTTAATATTATTACAATAGACAATGAAAATTTAAACTGACAGCCCTTGTACAGCCGTGTTCAAAAGTGTTACGGGGAAAAATATACCTATGTATCTATATAAAGAAAATAAATATCTCAAAATGATATCCCTGCAACCGAAAACTAAAATCAGCGACGATAAACGTAATGTAACGTAACAAAAAATATAAAAGCATTTTTTTTTTTAAATAAAAACATAATTAATACTAACTACATTTAGTTTTAAAAAGCAAAAGAAAGCGAGCGAATTAACGAGAACACAAAATACGTTTCAGATTGATTAAAAACTTTGATGATTCTTCCGATAAAATTAACAAAAATAACATATGACCCGTATATCGCCAATAAAGCTCCAGGGTGCCTATCTACGCCTAACGCCATCCACACGACACGACAATTTATTTATTTACATTAACATTAACATTAAAATCTAATTACAATTAACTCTGATATGTGAATGTGAAAAATTATATAGACATCACACACAACAGTGCGTCGCCTTTTAATAATATGCGCTCGGACAAAGCTCTTTACGCCACATACCCCATAAGTGTTAAACGAACCGGCCAAGTGCGAGCCGGTCACGCGCACCGAGGGTTCCGGAGAGACTTGCTGGTAATCAATTTTTTTTTGATGCAATTACGTAATCACAGGTTTTTGGATTTTTCCCTTTACTTGCTTTATGACAAGTTTTATAATTGTAGGTCAACGGGAAGTATTCTATAGGTTTTGATTTCCTTCAGAGTATAGAAATATATGACATGAACGGTCGTATCTTTTGATTGGGTTAATTTTTTCACAGCTCCAAGGGATTGCAGAGCTGGATATTTGATATTAATTTCAACATAATACCTCCACGCGGTGCTGAGAAAAAGGATCTTGACAGACAGACAACGAAGTGATCCTATAAGTGTCCCTTTCTTCATTTTAAAGTACGTAATTGTAAATATAAAATTCGCGCCTTTTTATATAGAATATAGATTGTAAGCATACAGGCATCCCTGCTCTATTTGTCAATTCCCATGACTGTGTCATTTAACGTTCTGGAAAAAAATAATTAAATCTCTAATTAAACAGTTTTGATTTGTGTTTAATAAGTTATTAATAAAATGATTTGTCCATGACTTTGTTCTTTGAAGAGTTTATTTATATTTATCCCAATGCAAGAAATTGTGTTTGCGTGTCGGCTTGTTGCATTGTATCCCTTAATCGAGTGGTCCGACTTGAATGCGGTTCTTTCCATTTGAAAGCAGGTTTCTTTGCGGTGGCTCTTAGCTGTGTTTCATGAAAATCAGTTCAGCCGTTTGAAATTTATCAGCATCGCCTAAGACGAGGTGGTTATTTATTACACTTCCACTAAACCGATCGAATTGAAATAAGATACACTATGCAATTCCGAAGACACTACAATCAGGTAGTCTTGGCATGATGTTACAACCAGGGTTGTCTGCAGAGTATCCAACTCCTCGGCAACTTACAGCAGACCTATCGTGTTCGAGCTCATTGGATTAGCCTCGATGAGCAGAGAGCCTGGAGATCGTGACCTTGATCAGAATCCGATGATGACGCAAGATAGTGGCAAAATAAATTCAGCAGTAGAATCGGAGGTTGGCCATCGAACAGCGGTCAAATAGAATTAGTCTCAACAAGTACTTCGGGAGTTTAAAATTGAATATTTAAATATTATTAATTAAATTTTAAAGTTTATTAAATCTCATCTCTTTATTGCATCGTACAGTAATGTTATTTACTAATCTATTCGAGCCATTTAATCGTTCAAACCCCACGCTGTCGAAGTAAGTGTGGTAAGGTTAAATGGTTTACGTTACAGGGTAATAAACCATACCAGTGTTTATGTTACTATTTTATATAATATAATGACAGACAGATATATGGCTCCAACCCTTTTTGTGTCCCACTGCTGAACACAGATCTCTTCCTACAACTGGGGAATGCCTAGAGCATACTTCACCATGCTTTCAATCCGCCCTCAAGGCCTCCGACAAGGTTTAAGGACTGCTATTCTATGATAACGACGTCGGTGTTACGTGCCCTCCGAAGCACGGAAGCGCGCATGAAATTTAGCCACTAGCGGTCACCCATCCAGC
>DWKL01002322.1:0-12897 GCA_018249415.1 Phareas burnsi | reverse complement strand
GTCTATACGAGGCTTTCTGTCTTTGTCCTCAGAGCCATGTAACCACATCTGTGGCCGAGCACAAGTAGGATTTCGATCTTATTTGGGGGTTGGTTACAGATGCTCATAGATGATCGGTAATGGCTACTCCCTATCAGGTAAATCCCGGAGTGGTATCTCAAATTCGTTATATTCTCAGCGCGCGACTCCGCCCTATTATACCTACATGTTTTTCATTAAATAAGAACAAATTAAGTCAGACTATTATTCAATTCATTAAAAATAGTCAATGAACTTACTTGTTGGCACAAACGTGATTGAAATGCACGATATGCCGCAGATCGTGTACGCTGTCAGCAGGGTTCGTTTCCGGCCGAAACGATCCAATACTAAGGCGTTGGTGACGACCGCAATTACCTCCACGCTCACCACCAACATATAGTTGGTGTACTTGTCTCCCGCCAACGACACCGAGTTGATGGCGAGCCCGTAGAACACGAAGGTGCACGTAATCCACCACCACGAACAAATCGCCAATCGAGTCATTATGATTGGAGACCTTAGCACTTGTATCCACAATCCGTCTTCCGCTTCCGTATCCTTCTTTTCATCTAAAGTTTGAATTTTTTCTTCCTCGCTGTATAACTGTTTCATTGTTTCGTCGGACAGCGTCACTTTGTTCATCTTGGCTGCCGACATTATGATCTCAGCGGCTTCTTCTCTCCTACCCTTCGATAGAAGCCACCTGATACTTTCAGGTAAGAGGTATATGTACGACAGAAACAGTAGTGACGGTGGGTACACGATGAGTATAAAGGTTCTCCAGTAGGTGAAAGTCTTTGCGAGCAAGGCAAAACTTAGCCCACCTACCACTAGCATGATGCCCAGGAACGCCGTGGTAAGCACTCGCTTATCTTGTCCGAGCAATTCTATAGCTGCAATTAATAATCCATTTTAACTCTCAAATATCCTTCAAATATCCTTTTATTAAAAAAATACTATAAATGAATAGTCTTACTCAAGATATAAGCAGCAGGGAAGGCGCTGGCACCAGCGACAGTTTCTAGAAATTCCACAATCACGTACATCTCATAGGAGATAGAGAACGCCTTCAGAGACCCGATCGCTCCCACCAGGGTGCAACTTAGCACCAGCGCTCGCTTGCGACCCCACCTAGAAAAACATAGAATTGGTCCTAAAATAACAATTCAATAAGAAGGCAGTGATAAACTTGAAATAAAACTCCAGCCTCTCACTCTGGAGGTGCGAAGGTCAAATCTTCTCCGCATGCACTTGTGATTTTTTAAAGTGATGTACTTAAAATAAATTAATCTCATTATCATTTGCTTTAACGCTGAAGCGAAACAGTATCCATATGCCCGAGAATAGTAAGAGGTTCCGGCAATGTTTTCAGACTTGTGTAAAGTCTACCGAACCGCACTTGGCCAACACTTAACGAATTACGCCTGAAATCATTTCATCCCAAAAGCGGGTCCATGCTTGAAGACCAGTGATTCTCAAAACATTATATATAAACGTACTATGTAAGGATATAAGATTAAATAAGGGTATATTATCAGGTGGTAGAACTATACTTCGTACGAAAAAGTATCACCGCCGCGCTCATAGTCCGCCGTGAAGCAGTTTTTGTGTTTCGGCTGGAGAGGTGCGGTTGCCGGGCACACTTACGGCGAGACGATCATTACAGTCCTCAGGAGTAGCGACTCATCTACATATGACTTCAGATAGAACTTCAGTTTTGTTTGAGTTAGATTTTTCGTGTCCATGGGCTGCAGCGACTACTTAACATCAGTAGGCTCGTTTGCTACTTTTTAAACATAAAAAAAATGCATACCTATCGGATATGTAGCCAAGGATGGGCAGAGACACGAGCATCCCAATGTTGTGGATAGTACCCACCAGGGTTCGCTTCCATTCCTGACAGGCGAGGTTAAACTGGAATTAAAGGAATCGAAAATAAGAACTATTAAACGAATAATATATCAACAGAATACAATATTTTTAATTGACATCTATATCATTCCGATGAATTTACATTTCTGTTCTGGGTCTGGGTGTTTGTGTATTCGTCTTTGCCTGTATCCTTGACGCCCAAGACACAGGGAATCCTAATGAAGAGATAAGAGCGTCGGAAATGGTATATCACTATGAAGATAATTTATAATTAAGTCGCTTATCATGCAAATATTCTAATGCGCCGACCACGCAGAAGCGACGTGAGGACGCTACGTCCATTTAATATATATTTGGTTCAAAATATACAATATTCTTTATTGTACACCAAAAAAAATAAAACATACATTTTATAGACACAAAACAATGATGGGCAAAAGATGGTCTTATCCCTAATATAGTAATTTCTTCCAGACAACTAAAATATACATAAAATCGTGTGACGTGATAAACATAGAGGCCGCGTCCCGTGCTGCAGCCGCGCCGGGCGCCGCCTCTGTCGGGCCCACGCTTGGTATATCAGCTGTTTTTTCTGAGAGTTATCGTACCTGTTTTTGGAATTTGTTATTTTATTTTAATTCTAAATTTATTGAACTTTATTTCAAATCTCTTGTACTTTGTTTTGTGTTTTGTTCGCAGAGATATTCATTCTCGTGAATGAGCTATAAACTTTAATTTCGATTTAAACTATAATGCTATAATATACACGAGGCTCAGGTAAATAGTATCCGTGCCGGTACAGTTTCTTACGCCTTTTCCCCATAAATGAAACACCTTGGGAGGCGACGGTCATACATCAACTATGAATAGAGAAATATTTTTATTTTCATTTTATCTGATTACTAATTAAAATACACAAGAAAATATGTTCTCAGCCCATGCCCCTCCAGTAAACCTTCAGTCTGACAGCAGAACAAAATGCTTCCAAATGAAGAGCCTACCACAATACTCCAAGGACCCATGATTCGGTTCGCGGAGACCCAATGAGGCTTGGCGTCACGCCCGACGAACTGTGACGAACGATGTTTGGATCACAGTGGGTCATCGTCATCATTGTCAATAATAATCATTTTATGGGTGTTTAGTTTTTGCAAGAATATTTTCACATTGTTTCATGCATAAAAACAACCTAAGTTAATAACTTTATTTTTTCTCATCTGGAATTCCACACTCAATCATTGTGGAGGTCACAGAATAATAGTGAATCGCAAAAACTTCAAAAGATCTAAAATAGTTGTTGGTAGAACTAAGTCTATGATCATTAGACAGATAAACGATTAATAAATAACAAAATACCGACAAAAAGTCGTGAAAAGGTGTGTAACTTATTACAAATTATGGTAAATTATGGTCTAAACTTTTCACGCTGTCTTTTCAACGAATGATGTGTATTCCGCGGGCCCCAGCCCGGCGCGGGTCGGGAACATACAGATATTTCTCGGTCGACAGCCTTATTTTCCTCACTAAAGTAAGATTTTTCTAGGAACATAACAAAACTTTAAATTCTAATATTGTTTAATCAAAATTCAATGTAATAGAAGTACAGCGATATTTTGATAGTGTAATAATAATTAAATTACTATTTTAAGTGTAATTAGCACATGACTTGCAACTTATGACGTTACATGGACATGTATATTTTTATGCGTGGAAAGTCAGCATAATTAGCTGCCAAATGTTTTAAATTAAAACTTCTTTAGGGACGTTTATATTGTTTCTATCGAGTGGTGTTGTCGTGAATTGGGGTAACGATTGCTTTACGCAAACCCGACCAACGGCCATAATCCTTCGTAGTTAAATTATAAAAAATGTTGAAGGATCTATAATGATTAAATAATTAAGAAATTCCTTATATGTAACAATTCCTTATATGTAATTTAAACGTAATGATTTGTTTTTAAATTAATCATAACTTCTGCCATTGCGCCAAATTAGTTTTACTCCAACCGTCACTAAGGCTACACGCATTATTTTTTATCGAGAGAAGAATCCGAGATCAACTATACAATAACGTGTCAATGCCACTACATCTATGCCTTCGTCGGTGTCATCCGTGCATTAGGTGCACAATACCCACAGGAAACGTCGGTTGCATCGAGTTGATCGGATAACGTGCGACTTGCAACGATGGTAATAGTAGCCACAAGTTTCCACGGTGTACTGCGCGCTTCACCGAACGAGATAAAGGCCTCTGACGAAAACGTTACATAACACGACACATTTTATTTGCTTACCCAGGTGCCATAATGTTTTATAGCTGTTTTATTATTTTGATTACGTAGAAAACGGTTACGAGATTTTAGTGACGAGATTAGTTAGATACAGTGACTCTCCTGACAGACACGTAAACTCAATTTCAAGCTGAACTACAGATTTATAGCCATTGGCCGACCGAGACCTAATTAGGAGTTTCTATAGCCGAAATGTGTGCCGAAACTCGTGAGGACTAATTTCGAACACCTGATGTGGATTACTTGCCTTATGACGCCACATAAGTGGCGTCATAAGGCAATGGTATGGTAGAACCTATCGTAGTTCGATTGGACCGATCGGAAACACTACTGCCACACCTACTTCTACGGGTTAAACGCTGTTATATTTTGATTTAAAGGTGACAAAAGGGGGAATACTTACATGAGGCATACCAACTTAATCTTTAAGGGTAGCAGCGCATCTGTAGCTGACCTCAGGTTTCGCCTATTTGGGGTTAATTATACTGATGTTCACGGGCGGTAGTTATCATTTACCACTAGGGAGACTGCGTGCTTATATGATATAAATAAATGCTGCGCTAAAACATACAAAAACCTTCATCTACCATTCCGCAGCGTTACAGCAACGTAAACGCCTCCGCTAGAACCTCACCGAACGTGTCTTTCATATGTTTATTATTGTCATTATCAATGTATATCTTTAATGCCATTTGTTGAGTTATATCAATAAAAGTTTATTTCCAGTGAATTTCATCACAACTTACGAAAATAAAATCTTGTTTAGCAAGAAATGCGCTACAGTTTGACATTTAATGTATATAGCGCTATCTAGCGTTACATACATTAAATTAATTAAACTGCATATTGTTGTTCAGTCCAAAACCGTTTTGTGTTGTGTATAACCAAACACTCTGTAGTAAGCTATCAAGCTGCGTTCAATTTTAATCGTTATTTTAATGTTTATTGTCCGGTTCCAGAATCAGAGTCCACAAAAGATTCTACCACCTTCGATACATATTTCAATATCTACGTTTTACTTACAAATATTATCAACGTAAACCACTCACTTCAGCCACAATGGTGTCCCGGGAAGCGTAAAGCCAATAGTCGCAAGCTCTGAGCTCGTCGGAGAAGCCGCCCTCGGTGCAGGGCAGCTGCGCGTCCAGCGGCGGGCGGCTGGCGCAGCGGCGCTCCCGACCGCCCGCCGCCAGCGCGCTCTCCAGCCACGCCGGGCTATACTCCGTGCTGTTCGCTGACTCGCACTCGGGGACCACGCATCTGGGAAGAAGAGAGGAGACTTGCTGAGATTAAAAAACAAGTTGTAAAAATAAAATGTTAAAGTGTAGTGTTTCTTAAAAACAGTGATACCATAGTGGTTAAGATTCCAGCCTCTCAAGCTGGCTGTCCGGGGTTCGAATTCAGCGCGCTCCTCTGGTTTTTCAAAGTTATATGCATATTAGAAATTAATTATCACTTGCTTTAACGGTGAAGGAAGGCACCGTGAGGTGAGTTCTTTATAAAGTTCTCGTAGGTGAGTGAAGTCTATCAATCCGCACTTGGCCAGAATGAAGGACTATGACCTAATACTTCTCATTGTAAGGGGAGACCCATGTCCCGCAGAGGGACTTTAATGGGTTAGTAATGATGATGATGATTATGGTGTATCTTGAAAGAGAGATATCATAAATTTGAATTTCCGGAACAGATGGTCTGTATTTTCTTATCTTCATGGTTTCTTATTTTTTTTATACAACAGAGTAACCTACGGTCATATTTATGTAACACATGCAGCCTACGACCATTTTCTATGTGGCTGAAATAGTAACCGGACATTTTTGTAATGAAAATAGTGAATTCGCACGCTCTTCATGTACTGTTATGGCCACTTGGCCAATGAAACTGAGCTTCATATATTGCAGGGTATATTGCACCAAATATTGCAGAGTTCCTATGTGAAGTCGGTCACAAATGCGTTGCTATCTGTTAGTAATATTAGCAACATCTTAAATGAATGGGTCTATAGGTAGTAGGTATTACACACAAATAGCACTTCAGTCGAAACAAGAACAATTGAGTACGGCCTTTAAACATTTTGAGTACCTACTCTTTGTAAGTTATAGACAGCCTGGTATAATATATTAATTGTACAATAAAAAAAAAGTTAATTAACGATAGAACACGCTATTTATTTCATTTGACTCATTCTCTTACTTGACTTTATTGTCCTTACGCCCACGATTATATATTTAAAACTTTTAATATAATTATACATTTTTATTTAATTAGAGAATGTAAGCGGATACAGAAACGACTTTTCTAGATTTCTCTTTGCAACATTAAATATTTCATCAATTTGTTTATTGGCTTAACCTTGTCCCATGTATCACATCAAATCTCACGTCACTCGAGTTTGCAAGTATACGTTATTAATTTCAATAACGTACTTGATAGGATAATTGTTACGAAAACGAGATTGCAAATCTAGATAAGACACAAACAACCCACCATTGTCCTCCCGCAGCGCGCGGATCGCCTCTCAAGTGCAAAGGATAAGAATTATACTTTACTTCAACTACAAGTCCAGAGCAGAAATCTAAATTCATTATGTTAATGTCCGCTTGGAGGAGGAGCGAGCTCGGAACCTTCCGAAGCACTTCTCCACGCGGATTAAGACTAAATATTGCACATCGTAATAAAAAAAATGCGTGTATTTTAAGTCGGTATTCAAAATTATATAAACACTTAGCCCCACGATTTTGTAATACTAAATCAATGATTGAACGTTAAAGATAGTAAAACTGTACGTGGTGCCATTCCGGGAGTACCGCCGCTTACCGTTTTTGCCTTATAACAGAAGTATCATACTTTGCTGTGTTCAAGTTTGAAGGGTGCGATAAGGGTATCTCCCTTATCACTTAAACGAATCGTTCCAACTTAGTCCTGCGGGGTAGCAACACATTAGCTGCCGATCTCAGGTATGGCCTAATTTTTGTTTGGGGTTGATTACAGGTGTCCATGGACAGTACTGACCACTTACTAGCAGGCGGGCTGTATGTTCGTTTAGTAGATATATGCTGTAAATTAATTGTCCATTGACCTTCTACCGCTATCAAAGACAGAACAAACCGAACACCGTTGGCCGGTAGGTACCAGAGCTACAGTTGTTTACTTTATGTCTTTAAATATTAAATATTGTAACCAAGTAAATATTTATAACCAGCAAGGTCTAATACAAGGTTTTATAAAAAAAAGTACCCGGTTAAAACGACAATCATATCGCTATCGTTTCTTGCATGTTGAAGATAATTTAAATATTTTTTTATAACGTCCCATACCTATTTAAAATAATAAATTATTTAATTTTCCTCAGCCAATGACTAATGGCACCATCATCAACCCATTATGTAGTGACCCTGTGCCGGGCACGGGTCTCCACTCAGAATGGGAAGGATTAGGCCATAGTCCACCACGCTTGCCACGTGCGAATTTGTTACACTTCACACGTCTTCGAGAACTTTGTAGACAACTCAGATGTGCAGATTTCCTCGCGATGTTTTCCTTCACCGTTAAAGCAAGTGATCATTTATTAGTAATATGCACATAACTTTATAAGATTAAATATACGTGCGGGATTCGAACCCCGGATCCCGCGCGTGAGAGCCAAGAATCTTATCACTAAATTATCCATGTACTTTGATGAAAACAGAACACAATGCCATCCACCTGATATTGTCGTGGCTGAGCGTTTATGGATGCGTATGTTTCATTCTAAACCCGTTTCTCTGTGTACCGAACCACTCCCGTCAAAGTCCCCTTATGTTATGGTATCCTGTAAATAAGCGTGTCAACTTAATAAAAAGCAGCACCGTCAGCGAACTCTTCGATTTTAATTAATTTTATACAGATTCATTGTATATAGATAACTAGATATAAATGAGTACATGTAATATTATTACGCGGGCAGCATGAAATTGTCTGTACGACAAACAATTGTAAATGACCTTTACTGAGTATTAATGTTTGTGTACACCGGTGACAGTGAAGTGTACACGCGCAGCGGTGGCCACTGTGTCTATTGTTTAATCAATTGATTCAGATAAGGCCGTGGAAGTAGGCTCCTTCAATATTGACGTAGAGTGGTTGGCTAAAAACATTTCTTACAGTATATATGAATTTTTTAATTACACAACGCTGGTTTAAATTTAAATATATTGTAACAGCACTGACACACGAAATTGCTGTTAAACTAACGGTAGCCGGACATTAGCAATGTATGATTATTATACAGGATTGATATTAACATGGGTTATTGTTATTTACATTATTTGGATGATTATTGAATTTGATTTTGACATTTAATTATATTGACATTAATAATTTTGCATGAATCAGAACAGTATTGACATGATTGCATACCATTGTTACGGTTGAATGTACGCCCTTATATTATTGTGTCCACCCATGTATACCTGCTACATTCTGGGAATAAATAATTTTCATTTCCGATTTTCTCTGAAGGTGGCGGTCGAGGGCTTCGTTGTGAGGTTGTGTTCCGTTCATAGCAATGAGGGCATGGGTGGTAGAGCTAATGGTTCGACGGCGGACTCACAACCGCCACGCCTATTCCTACCTTATAAAACAGTGACAAGACCCAAGTACACCTACAGCGAGGAAACCGTCTTAGTCCTCAGGAATAGTAACACGTCTAGGTACAACTTCATACAGGACATGGCTATGGGCTGCAGTGACCATTTTACTTCAGGTGGCCCGCACACTCGTTTGCTATTCTTCTCATATAATATAAACAAATTGGTTATTGATGATGATGATAATGTGAATTAAACGAATATCATCCGCAAATATGAAGTTTGACTCCAGTCATCGTAGATAAAGGTGCATAAACTCTGACTTTGACTGCGGCGGCACCGCTGCGACACCTAATGACTACTGTGTTAATTAAACGGCGCTAGGCTCTCCAAGAGCAGGCTTATTGACTTATATGAAGCATTGTCTCAGTATTATACAGTGAGCTCTTAATATAAGGAAAATTGCATACCCGTTTGCAGCTCTGCTTGTATACAAGATAAGTCTGGTTGTATAAAATTGCTTGCTGTTTGTACTAAAAATTTGTGTAAATAATGTAAGCACTTTAATGATATGTATCATTATTATATTACTCCTTTTTACACAACTGTCCAAGGGCTGTAATATTTCATGACACACCTTAAGGGCATTTCTTTGTAACAGTTCATTGTACAGGGTGCTTTTTTAGCGTTCGGTAATCGAATTTCAAAAACAGATTCCATATAATTTGGTCATGTTGGTCTATTCGTCGGTCCGTCAGACCGTGTATCGGTCATGTCACAGGCATTATATTATTATATTTATTCAGGAATTAAATTTTGGAGTGTCTATCGAATCACTACACAATTGTGTAGTGAAATAAAATAAAAAAATTGAGGTGGCACTCTATGGGCCAATGGGCAAGATGCGCCCTTATAAAGCCGTTAAAGGTCCTTTTTAATGTTTAAATTATGAATTGAAAATTCCTGAATATATTTAAGGTAGTAGAACTTATACAACACTTTCGAAGTTTTTGAGTAATAAGAATTTGCACGTGCTATTTTGAGTGTAGCGATCGCGGATATACTTTGTTTTCCAGTTTCTTTGAATACTACAGAAATGCTGTGGAATATAAAATGTCGAGTGGGCGGCTATCCAGACTTCGAGCCCTTCACCGTGCGTGGTCCGACGCGCACTTAGTTACTTTTTATATACCGAGTTCATTGATTCAACAAACTAACTACATTCTGTAAAACAACAAACACTTGTTAAAATAATTATTATTATGACAATGCATAAACATACAAGGAATTTCATAAAATAAAGTCAAATAAACGGATCCTTTGTATTATAATATCCCAGATTAATCATCACACATGTACACTTTTTAAAAATTATGCGTTCATGGATGTATTTGAAACATGTAAAGTCTATGACATTTCAACCTGCTTATCGCGAGACATCTAAACTCGAAAATAATCGATTGGTTTTTAAGTTGTCCTAAATAGATTATAATTATCTGTTAGTTGATGACCGTGTAACTACTGCACTGAATTGTTTACTTATCTGCAGTAAACGACAATAGGGCTCGTACACATTTTTTGAAGAAGCAATTGCTCCCACAGAATTTTTACCAAAGCTTCCAAAGTTTCCAGAGATCAGCCAGAAGACTGAAAGAGAAACCAAATCAACTTTATCCTGAAATTCATCTAATATTCAGCTGATCTTTATATAATATTTGCCAATCCTCTCCACAGCCCCGATTCTACAGATGAGCATGGCGGCAATTCTTTCTATCTCCCATTAAACCCACCTCATCCGATCAGGGACAAAGATCGGGTAATATCGGGCTTTAATAGGCTTTATTTAAAGAATTACACCGACTGACTCATTGCGTCTCTTAAGTAGTTTTAGTTAGACAAAAGCAATTAGGTTTGCGACGGCTATGATCAGGAGGAGCCGTGCTGACCAGAATTACGGAGTAATGCCGCTAAATTGCTGGGTATTTAGACGTTCAACTGGAGGCTTCCGGCGTCGACTGGAATTGACGGACATTAAGTATAAGCAGTTCGGTGCGGTCCCGTTCGTCAAGTCGTACGAAAATAGAGATCGTGTTGATTTCGAATTTAGTGAAGCTCACACGATGACGTTATGTGTGAAACGCATTCCGAAATAATTGTAATGAAACGCAATTATCTAATATGGTCCAAACGACATTTTATAGTTACCCTTAATACTCTGGTCACCCAGCAGTGGGGCAATAATCCACTATCGTTTCGCACAATTTGCTTCGCTATCGCAAGAAGTATCAATAGTAGCATTATGTATATTTGCAACTTAAATAAGTTATTACGCAATGAATCTAAGTGATAACAATATTAGCATTAATTTTTGAAATATATACTATGCAAAAGTATCCCACAGTAGAGCATCTTATTTCCATATATTGTTACTCTGAAACAAAAAATTAAGACCAAACAGAGTTCCAAAGAAAAGACAAAACTGAGCAAGATTACCAAATACCAAGTAAATATAATTATATATTCTGTGAAATTAAACTAATTGTAAAGCGGATAAAGTAAGTAATATGAAATATTTGCAGGAAAGGGAAATGATTCCTTTGAAATACCCTGATTAGATCTTACGGTTTACTACGAGTCGTTTTTCAGTGCCGCACCATTGTTTTTGTGCCACATACCCATTTTCCTATTACAAAACTTGTAGGAAACAGTCAGCGATGGGCGACATTTACAAGTTTTTTATCCTTCAATTAAGCGGTGACTTACAAAGTGACCGCAGCAGTGTGTTAAGTAACCTTATGTGAACAATAAAGGAATGTTAAGTACATATGATATACCAAGAAGCACAAATAAGAGATGTATTCTTCAAATATAATTCAATCATTACGTTATTATTTGACATGACAGGCACAGTTGGTTTGCGTGTGTCCGCAATAACCGCGAGGTAATAACTTAATATTTGCGAACGTAAAGCCATCGCGGCAAAAACTAGTCGAGACCGATTTCGGTGACCGCAACGCACGACGTGTGAAACAACAGGTTCATCGAAGTCAAATCAAATAAATGAAGAAAATAATGAAAATATAATAATAAGCAATCCCATCGACTGCGTCGTGTCAAATGGATCAGATGCTTTCCTGATCGATACAGTTTTATTTTTCTCCTTTTCCTGTATCATCGATATCTCGCAACCCAAACACGGACAGTTGTGCAATCTCAAATATATTGAAATTAGAAAAAATACCACGACGCGTAGCACGAACACGATAGTCGCCATTCATGTTTCCAAGGCGTTTCTGGTGTATTTAGAAATAATATTATATTTTAAAAAAGAAAAAGAAAATCTGTATAATCGTGACCATGTACCATACGCCACAGTTTCCGACGAAGACACGAGAAATAAATAATAATTAAATCCACATTTAATTGATCGCAGACGTCATTATTCTCGAAACTAATATACATAGAGCCAATTTAAAGGGCTGTAGAACTATAGTTCTTCCGGAGTGATGAAACCGCCGTCCTCATATTCTGCCGTGAAGCAATTCTTATGTTTGGATGAGGTGTGGTTGTCGGGTATACAAAGAGAGGCGAACATCTTAGCCCTCAGGAATAGTAACACATCTACGTACGATCTCAGATAGGACCTTAGTCCTGTTTGAAGTTATTGTGGATGTCCTTGGGCTGCAGTGATCGCTTAATATCAAGTGACTTCCAGAGTGCAGTCTGCTCCTCTTGTCACATAAACTAAAATATTTTGAATAATGTGATACTTTATTGTAGTTAATTAAATAAAAAATAACGAGCAACAACAATAGTACGAAGAATGTATTAAATGGCATTCAATCAAATTAATATTCTTCATAAGAAGTTTCTGTTGTCACGACATTTATAGCGCAATAGTTGTAATGGCAGTTTTATTAATTATCAAAGATAATTACGGTCGCTAGCACTCAGAGGATAAGAAATATGTAAGCAAGCTTAACAATATGTTATACACTGTTTAATCATGGTCTTCGATAGTATGAAATATGAAATTACGTACAAAACAATAATCATTTTATAATAATAATCTTAACGAGGTGTATAGCAGGTCGATTTCTTGTATAGCTGTTGTTAATTTTCCTTAACACATATAGTATGTACAA